>VZUI01091985.1:0-11564 GCA_013401135.1 Cettia cetti | reverse complement strand
GGAACCACCAAACTACAGCATTGTGAAACAAAAGCTGAAGCAGTTTTGCATTGAATGATAAGGAAGGAAAGACTAAAAAACAGAGATAAGCAGTCTCCAGAGATGTTTTTTCCCAAAAGATTTTCTTGCTGTCTAGCAAAACTCAAGGATGTTATTTCAGAGCAGGATTCCGGTCAAAGAAGAATCAATTATCCAGGTTTGGAAACATTTTGTTAAAGATATTTTTTCCTCAGAACAGAATTCCGACAACAGGATGATCAATTATTCACCCTTGGAAACTTTTTGTTTAAGGATATTTTCCTCAGAGCAGATATCCTGTAGAAATAATGGATCAATCACCAAACTCTGGAAGATCTTTAGCAAACCACAAGAAAATAAGAATGAACGGATATGCTGAAAAAGCAAGAATCATCATAGAAGCAAGAAGACCCCCACCGAAAAGAGTATAAAATGGGACTCCACCACAGCAAGGATGGCGAACCATGGGGATTTGGAGTGACAGAGTCCGAATTGGGTTCACCCAGTTCCGATCGCCCGGCTCAGCACTATTTTGCTTGTGGCTTTTTAAAACTTATACTTTGTCAATTTTAATAAATTATCTTTTAATTATTAAATTGGCTGGTTCATTTATAACATTTGTATTATTTCTCTTGAAAAGCTAGCGTGATTGTTTTATGTATTTTCGCTGTTTTTAGGAGAAAAAACCAAACCAAACCAAAAAAAAAGAACAGAGGCACCTAAACATTAAATCTGAGACAGAACTAGATGCAATGGTAAAATAAACATTTATAATATATAATTTTGTTTTATGTCAGCAGCAATTGCCAATATCCACCTTCTTTACCCCTTGCATTGGCAAGTGGGGTGCATCATGTTTTATTGGATTTTTTGCTTATTTACCTATCACTTCCAACTTGATCAACACAATATACTGTGCTTGGTGGTTGAATTTCAGAAACTGCAATCAATGCTGTACATGCCTTAGTGAGGGTTCTGCCACGTTTAGTTGACAGTTGCCTTGCATTGGCAGTGATGCTCTGCAAGTAACATGGTTCCAGTGGTAGCTCTGTGATGCCTTTGGGGGCTGCACAGACAGTGCACACTGCCTCCCATCTTCTGGCTGTGCCCCATAACCCTGCTCCAAAATACACAGCTACAAATACTTAGCTGAACATTTTCACGTTCAGCACAAACCTTAGCTTTGGATCTTCCCATTAGAGAAAAATATAAGCTGGTCTGTAGGAAAATCTGAGGAGTGTAGGTCCTGGCCAGTCTTTTCAGCAAGTTCTGGGGTCCTACAGGAATAAACTGTGCATATGCCGATAATTAGAGTCACACTGCAAAGGACTGAACAAACATGCTTTTCCTGTTTGTCACAGATGTGGCACAACCAAGAAATCATGTCCTAAGGCTTTGTAGTGAAATATCAATATGAAATTATGTACACAGACAGTGCACAACTAGAATTAAGATCACTGTAGTAACGTTAGTTACTGATGCTCTAGTTTGCAGGAGAATTATTTCATGCTACAGGCTCAACTGGAAAGCAGCTCAGCCAGGGTTTCTGAGAGCAAGGGAAGGTGCTAAAATGCATCTCCAAAGATATACTGAACAGCTGAATCAATGGTAGGGGGAATGCTGCATTTGCTCTGGCCACTACAGGAAAAGAACGCAAGCTTTTTTTTTTCTTCTGTTGATCAGTGACCAAACTGTATCCAAATATTTCCTTATCTTTGAGCTCTGCACTCAAGCTGAAACCTGATGCAGCAAACAGCCATCAGGATTTTTGGCTGCTCAGTGTACTTTCCTCTGTGACCTCTTTGAGAGCAGATATACATACTGCAATATCCTCCTTTCAAATAAAATTTATTTCTTAGTACAAAGGATTCTGATTAATTTCTTTTCAATGCAATTTAACAACACAATTCAAGCATACACACACTTATGAGGACTGGGAAATACCCGAAGATTTTCATTTTTTACGAACAAGCAAATAAGAAAAACAAACATGCAAAATTCTCAAAAATATGTTAATCACATACTGCCAAAATCTCCTACCTGCCACAATGATACCAGCTTTCTAGAATTTCCTCACTGAACCGTCAAAGGATTTCCTGTAGTAAAACAGAGAAGTAATTCTCTGCCTCCCCACAATGAAACCCTTACAACTTCAATGCTAACTTCGTACTTCAGTTGTTGAGAAATACTCGCAATGGTAGAAAGTTACCACGATCTAGACATCTCTCCCTGCTGATCTTTGCCTCTCTCCATCCAGCTGCACTCTGAGTGCCCCACCCGCATGGCACAGGGCTCAGGTAACATACAAGTTCGTGCCGTCCCATTAAGGGAAGGAGCTGTTTCTAGAGATCCACGATTCAACACACCCGAAATTTTCACAATTTATATTCCTTTCTTCGGGTTCAAAAAACTTTTTCTCTTAACCATTTCTTTTTCCTGGCAACCCCAAAGCTTCTACAAGCTGTAACAGAGGAGATGAGTGAGCAATACGATGCTTACAGCTGTTGCGATGCCGCTCAGAAACGCGCTCGGGGCGGCAGCGGCAATTCTCCTACGGGAAGAGCACGGGAACCTGGCACGGGGAGCGAGGTCCCATCTCTGCGAGCACAGGAGAACACAAACGTAAGGTAAAAGTAATCATCACACTCTTCTCAAAAAGCTGGTCACCTAAAACAAGAAGTAGGTGCCTAGGGCTGCCTGCGGAGTTCGATAATTATTTTCTAACAATATTTTAACAGTGACTTACTCTCTACGGACATTTCAAGACTTGCGTGTGCCATCTGGTTTCCGGCAGAACAGAATGACTCAAATATTTTCGGGGAGAGGGCTTACAAAAAACCCAAACAAAATGCAGGAAGGAGTGGCAAGAAGGGGCATCTCCCCTCAAAGACCTTGGCTGGTGCTAGCAGTACACAGGTAAGGTGTGTCTTGCATTCACAGGATCATTTCAGTTGGAAAACACCGCTGAGATCATCGAGTCCAACCTCTGACTGGTGAACTTCTCAACTAGACCATGGCATTAAGTGACCCGTCCAGTTGTTTCTTGTGCACTTTCAGGGATGGTGACATGCTTGGGCAGCTCATTGCAGTGCTTGAAACCCCCTTCAGTGAGTAAATTCCTCCCAATATCCAGTCTAAACGTCCCCTGGCGCAGCTTGAGGCTATGTCCTCTTGTCCTGTTACCAGTTAACCGGGAGAACAGACCGACCCCCATCAGGCTTCAACTTCCTTTCAGGGATTTACAGAGTGGTCAGGGATTTATAGAGTGGTAAGGTCTTCCTGAGCGGTTCCTCATGGGAACTGCACTTCACACCCTTCACCAGCTCCGCTGCCCTTCTCTGGACACGCTCCAGCACCTCAAAGCCCGTCTGGTAGTGAGGTGTCCCGAGCTGGACGCAGCACTAGAGGCGCCTCACCAGTGCCAAGCACATTCCCGGGAGACGGAGCTTTCCCACCCGCTGCCTTCCCCACGCCGCTTCCAGCCGGCGCCCGCGGCCAATGCTTCAGCTCTCGCCTGCCGAGACTCGCTTTTCCGCACCTTCGGCTGCAGAGCACCGCACCTCAGCCGCTGCCCGCCCCGGACACGCACGGAGCGAGCTGTTCCGAAGATTACCAGCCGAAAGGGAGAAAAGTTTACAAGTTGACAAGGTGCCGTGGAGCCCGTGCTCGGTGGGAGGTGAATCCCTGTGCCCGCGCGGGTTGGCTGTGGGGCCGCCGGCACGGCCCCGAGCGCTCTGAGCCGGCGCGGGCCCGCCTCTGTCGCTGTGGTTACCGGGAAAGATGGCGGAAGAGGGCGCTGCGGGCCGGCGCGGGGAGCGGGAGCGGAGCGAGGAGGGGCCGGCGGAGCGCGGCCCTGGCGCGGCGTTTCACATGTTCGTGCTCATGGAGGACCTGCTGGACAAGCTGAAGCTGCTGAACTACGAAGAGGAGGCGCTGCGGCGCCACAACATGCGACCTCTCTCCAGGTGCTCCTGGCCCGCGCCTCCTCCTCGCACTGGCGTGGCCGCAGGCGGGGGGCGGCGGGGAGGAATCGCTCCGTGCCGGCAGAGCCGAGCGAAGGAAGGCAGGGCCCGCATGGCAGGATGCCTGTCTCAAGGGAAAACCAGCCAGTTGCAAAGCTTCCTGTGTGAGCTGGAAGCTTTCAAAACGCGTGGCCCCGCGAAAAGATGAGATGCGATAAGTTAATAGTTCCTTGACCTTCCCTGCCTCCGGCAGGTACTAGATATCTGCCTGCAGTGTACCTCTACAAAAAATAATTCTACCAGAATTCTACCTATTCCGAAGAAAATAGCTCTGCCTAAAATCTAAGTTATTCTAAATAACTCCAAATATCGTGAATTAAGAACAGCTGTTCGTGGGGTGTGTATATTTTTTGTCTCTTTAACCCTTTACGAAGAGGGTCTTGGACCCCTTGTTGGTAAGGCTGGAGTTTCGTATCCAGTACATATTTGTTTTGTATGTAATGTTTTTTATGCCTTAAAAAAAAAAAAAAGTTATGGTGGGATACAGGAAGCCTGGGAAACAGTGTGCTCCCAACATCCACCTGCCCAGATAACTTTTAAATCTATCTGTCAATTTCATCCAGGCTCCACAACTGAGTGGAGAATTAAGGGTCACAGAATCAAGCTGTTTATAAGCAACAGTGTGTTAAGGGGTTCCAAATTATTCCCATTTTGGGAAGGAGCCTCAAGTATGAATACAGTGGCTCTAAGTTAGTTCTAGCATGCTGTTGAACCATCGGAATGTTTGGAGCAGGGCAGCAAACCTTGGTGTACTTTAGTGAGTAGCTGTGTCGATAAAGGGAAGCACTTCCAGAAGTTCCCAGTGTCCATGTAATTTATACTTTGGGGGGAATAACTGATTGTGTTTTGGTTTTATGGACTGAATTCTTGTTAGGTCCACATATTTGATTTTGGTGTGATCGAAATTAGTTTCAGTTTTCACTGCTCTCCAAAGCAACCCAAAGCACAGTAGATAAGGATGACTTCAAAACTTGCTTGTGATCTGAGCTGAATTTGCAGCTGTAGGAATACCATCCTCTTGCGTCTGTCGAGGAGAGTGTGAAGGGGAGGTGACTTGGGGAACTTGGCAGCCAAGTCTGCTGTTGACTAATAACTTACTCAAAGCTGGAAATAAGCAAGCTGGGTGCAGAAAACTTGGTCTGCTGTGGTTATGTGTGAAATCAGGCATCCTGAATTTAGTTCAGATGGGTTGCTCATTGAGAGAACTGGGTTAGGAAACAGCTCTGTAGCTGGTGCTTTCCTATAATGTTGTAAGAGCTCCAGAAGCTCCCAGTATGTACCATTTGTCCCCTTTTGAAACAGGCACTACTTTGCGCTGCCCACCAATCCCGGCGAGCAGTTCTTCATATTCTGCGCGCTGGCCGCGTGGCTGATCAGCAGAGCGGGACGTCCCTTCGAGCCGCCGCAGGAGTCCGATGACCCCAACGCTGTCATTTCCAAAGTGCTCTCGGAGCTGCGCTCCTTTGTGAGTGTCGCACGGGCAAACACCCGCCTTCCCCTCAGAAGTAACAGCAGGCACGTCCTGCTCTCAGGCTGGGTCTGGTCCCAAGGACTGGACAGACTTTTCCTAGCTGTAGGTTTGTACTATGTTACTTAATTATTTGGAAGCTTACATAGGCTGTACCTACTTGCTATTTCTTTTAGCACTACAAAAATGTTCTTATGAATGATTCCAGATAGTTTTGTTCTACAGTCTGTAAAATGAATTAAACCAGGCTTACCTTTTGTGATGTCGCATCTGTTGCTCGTTTATAGTAGCATAATTTTCAGAAATTTTATCTGGAAGGTTTACACATTTTGTGATCCTCCTGCCAAAGTCAATGACTTAATTTGTAGTGTAGGAAGTGATTTAGAATAGTGTTTGTGGGTTTGGTGTTTTTTGTTTGTTTGTTTGTTTGTGTTTTGTTAAGGAGTAAAAGGTTGTTCAAACTGCCAGGAACTACTGGGATTTTTTTTTTTAATTAAGAAAAAAAAAGGAAAAAAACAAACCTCAAAGGTTGGGAGACTATATCAACTGACAAGAAGTATGGTCTTATGGAAGATTATACTCTGGTGCAGCTGGGAATGATGTTAAGGACAATGTTCTCTAAAGGAGTTAAACCTTAACTAACTACTATGTTTATTGTGCATGACAGCAATAAATTAAAATATAAATAAAATCTGGAGCAAACAGGGCACCGTTGAAAAGGCGGTAGTTAAGTCTCAATACTTGAGTTTCTCTCCAGCTGTTCTTGCCTTCTCACTTGTGTGCTTGACCATCCAGATCCCTTGGGGCTTCTGCCTCTTCTGCTCCCTGGGAGTATCCTCTTACCACATGCCTAAAGATTTCTGCACTGCCTTTGTTCCTTGGCTTTGTCTGCTTCTCCTTCTGTTGCCTTACTGGAGCTGCATAGGAGAAGAATGTAAATTGTCATTAATAAAATCTTCATACATGAGGGACTTTTTGGTTTTAGTGTAAAAAAGCTTGTCTCCCTACAAGGAAATTTGGGTCGTTAGGCCATTAGTAAACAGCCTGTCTCTTTATTTTAGGGAAGGCCTGTAGATTTTCCTCCCTCAAAATTAAAGACAGGCTGCGGAGAGCAAGTGTGCTATGTGCTTGATTGTTTAGCTGAAGAGGCCTTGAAACACACTGGATTTAGCTGGAAAAGGTACAGTACACTTCTAAGCATCCTCCCTTATGCATTGCTTTCCAGCTAACAGATGTAAGTTGTAGTGGTAAAATAAAACATAGGAATGACTAAAATCATTTTACTTGACGTTTCATGAGATGGAAAATTCAACTAGGCTTGAAGCAGGCGACCAATTAATTCCTAATGCAATTTCCCACAGCTGGCCTGTTACCAGCAAGGCTGAGTTTGGACCATTATAGATTTAAGCTAATTAAGGTTTAACTGATGACTTTTTTTTTTGTTCTTTCCCTATACATAACTCCTTGTTAATCTGGTAATTGAGTTGAAACATTTAGTCCTTTTAGGGTCTATCAATCAATAATAAATTCCTGGAGGTATGCACAGTATGATCATGGTACAAGTATAGTAGAGTAATTTTATTTAATCTGAAGGAAATCTTGGGACAAATTAGATGGCAGATAATCTCAAGTATATGAAAATGTCTTTTAAAGTGTTCTTTATTTCATTCTTTTCCTCTGATGGGTTTTGAAATGGATATAGCAAAGTTATTTCCGCCTTGAAAATATTTTACTGTTACTTCTCTTTAGTACACAAATCCCACTCTAGGCTGAAAATAAGCCTGTGGTGACTTGCACTTGAATTTTAAGATCTTAGACCAATAGAGAAAAACCCCAAAATCTTCTTCCTAGATGCCTTTGTAGTATGAATGTACTGTAGTGCCTTTACTTTTGAGACAGTCCAAGATGAACAAGACTTTCAAGGCTGAGTGTATTTTTATTTAAGTTGTGAAACCCTAATCACTGTCTAGATAAATTCCACATCATCCATTTTTCTCATTAAATATTTTGTTTGCAGAGGTATTTACAGTTTTTTGTGTTTAAAAGCTGTGATTTTCTTTGAACTAATTTCAGGCCAGCATACCCAACAGAAGAGCCAGAAGAAGAAGAAATAACAGAAGATGATGCAGAATTAACACTTAGTAAATTGGAAGAGGATGTTGCAGTAGGTTTATTTCATTGGTTTTGATTATATTAGCATTGGTCAACTATGAGGAATTTTTTATTCACTGTTCATTTTTTTTGGCTTTGTTTAAGAAGTTTTTTTTCAATTAGCTGCTCAAGTTTTTTCCTGCAGCTCCATTGCTGCATTGTCAGATTCTCTGTAGAGTTTTTTGTTGCTTTTCAAATAAGATTAACTCTTCAAGATGGAGTTTAGTTCTTACGTGCAGTGGAATCTAACTATGCATTAAAAACATGAAGATGTTAAACTGAATGGTTAAAATAGGAAAACAGCTGTCTGCTTTTTTCTGTATCTTAAGATCTAAGATGCTTAAATTGGGAAGTGGGGATGAAAGAGTTAACATAAGCACAGTTGAAATCCTTCAAAGAACCTCTGGGTTTCCTCTCAGGTATTGTCCTAGGCCATGATTTTCACAACTAATTTGTTTTGTTAGCTCTTTGGAATGTATGTGTGTTCCTTTACTAGGTGTTACATTACCAGGCTGTTTATACCAAAAGGATACTCACTTTTTAGAGCCCCTGTGGTTCTACAGGGATTAATTACATGGCAGTGTAATTTTTTAGCCCAGTCCACTGTTGCTGCCAGTATACTGATATTAGCTGTATCCATAATTGAATTTAGTGGTATTTCCAGCAATTAAATGCTAATGATGAGGTTCACTGATTGTTCTTTGATTTTAATTCTTCTGAATGATAATGACGAGGCTGACAGAGACAAGGCTAGTTCTGTAAATCTTGGGCAGTGGGATAGGCTGTGTTAGGTGGCCAGCAGTAGGCAGTGAGGATGGGTGTGCAAGGAAATCTGCACTATTTGGTTTCTCAGTTTTGATAACCAGTCTTCTTGTTCTGGTGGTGTGTTCTTTTAAATGCTGCACCAATATGTATTGTCCATTTAGCAAAAGATAGTCTCAATCTAGTCTTACTTTCTTGCAAGTATTCAGGGGGCTCAGGATCAAACATGCCCGAAGAAAATGGTTCCTGTTAGTTAAAAACTGGGTGAAGTAGAGGAAAGAGGAATAAACTCCAAGGTTTTCACTGAGTCTTGAAGAATTTTATCCTAAGACCTGTGTTATTGCAGCTTTTGTGATTTGTATAGAAAGGAGGTGGATGATAAAATTTCACTTTGGTGGAAAAAACAGTCAGGAGGGGGAAAAGGTGTATAAGGGTGAAGTGTATGGGTGATAAAATGGCAGATGAAATACAGTATAGATAAATGAAGGTTAACCACAGAAAAAGTGTCTTTACTTACGGGTGATGGGCTCTCAGCTGATCATAGTCACAGAAGAAGGGCATTTTGAGACTGTAACAGATTTATAGACTATGTGAGCAGAGCATGTGGTCTCATGGGCAAGAAAAAAATCAATTGCCTCAATTTCAATTGTGTTATTCTACACGCCGAAGATCTGGCATCATTCTGTAACTCCAAATATGTAGTGCAAACAACATCTTGAAAATTGTGTTGGGATCTGGTTGTGGTTTTTGTTTTGATGGGGCTTTATTTTTAAGGTAGAGCTTTAAGAAATACATTAAAAAGTACAATTACCATACAACTATTGATAATGGGCCATTTGATGTCAGATGCCTTAGTTTTAGGGCTTGGTTGGTTGGTTTATTTTTGTAATACTGTGGCACTCTGAAGGAAATGTGGGGTAGCTTTGATCTTTCAGCTTCTCCCAGGTATGTCTCTTCATAAGGTCCATATCATAAATTCTCCATGCCTTGTCTTGTTTAGAAATACAGAACTTAATACTCCTTGGTTTGTGCTCCTGCAAAATAAAATTATGGAGAAAGATTGTGCAATACTTAACTGAAGTCTTACTTTGAAACTTTTCTTAAGGAAGAAGAGTCAGACAATGACGAAAATTATATTGACCTGAATGTTTTAAAGGCACAAACATCCAGATCAGTAAGTTGTGACCCATCAGTCCTCTCTTGAGAGATTTTTACATCTGTAGCAGCAATTTGTGTCTGTTGGATTTAAGTCTAAAAATCCTTGTATAGTCTTTTCTTGAAAAACCACCCCATCTCAGATGAATCAGCTATTATATATTTATATTATTTTGAAAGAACAATGTGTAGCCAGTTTGTAAACTGATAGCACTGAAGGGCTGCTGGGAACATTTGCAAGAAATTTTTTGCAGAGACTTCTAGAGAACCATGATACTAGTTTCATGAATATATTTTAATCCCACATACATACACATTTCTGAAATGTATTATAATTTCTAAATACATAAATTTAATTGTCTTCAGTTTTAAGTATAATGAGAAGATATATTTACTGTAATTCCAAATCTTTATGAATTCAAAGAAAGCCATTAAAGAAATCTGTTTCATCAGTAGTCTAGATCATTCTGGATATAAATATTTTTCTAATATTAACACTGCAAGCTATTGTAGTGATTTCTAACAGTTCTCACTGTGCATAACTATTGATATTTTGTGTATAAACTTTGTGATTTTTACACAGAATATGAATGACACTGCAAAGCAAGAAGAGATTTTACAATCCAAAACAGATGCAGCAGAGTGGAATCTGGAAGTGGAACGTGTGCTTCCACAGCTGAAAGTCACAGTCAGGACTGACAATAAGGTATGGAAGAATGGATTTGCCTGTGTACACGTGGTGATTAAAATGTGATTTCTGTCGATGCTGTTTACTTTCTGTTTGCAGTTGTTGTCTTTTGTCATGCAAAGATCTGTCAGTAATGGGCTCTCCAGTGCTACCTTGTGTGAACCTTTGTCAGTTACTTTGGTCCTAGAAGCAATAACTTTCAGTAAGGTGTTTTTTCAATATTATAAATTTTCTGCTGCTTATTTTATTCTGTGGCTAAATAAGGCACCTTATTTCTATATATTTATTCATTGGGGATTTTTTTTTCAGTCCTTTGACTTTTCCAATGTTCTAAAAAATTTTATCTTCAGTTTAACAGCTATTAAAACATCTTCCTTTCAACTCTTCCATTTTTCAACCACATGAAAGGCTGATTGTATGGAATTCCTCTTGATGAACTTTACATGACAATCAAGTAGATCTGTATCCCGGTAGAGTCATTCTGAACTCTCCTTATGTTCAGTGAAAAGAAGTGAGCACTTTTTCAGCTGCTTTTGCTCACCATATCCTGGTAACTGCCTCAGGTTGAAATTCATCCTGTCTTAGAACTGTGTATTTCTCTCCATAGTAATTTCAAGGAGTCTAGAATGAGCAGCTTAGAAGTAGGCATCCATCTTTGGCAAGTCCTAACATAGGACCTGCTCCTGGCATTGCCAAAAGGATTCTTTCTAGGGACTTGTGTAGCACTCACTGATCAGTGCAGTATTGAAACTGTTGGTTTGCAGTGACCCAGGTAGTTGGGGTTTTAGAGCAATCTGCAGCGCTGATATAGCAATACAATATATATACATGAATACAGTGAAAGATAATTATCTTGCCAAAAATGGAGGAAACCTTCAACTGTCTGCTGAGCTGCTTGCCTGTCTTACACTATACTGTATTCTTCTGTGTGAACAATTGCCTGGCTCGAACCAGCAAGGCCATCTGTTGCAGAGAACGTGATGCTTGAGTCTCACAGTGAGGAATTAAAACTTAATAAAGACATACATAAAAAATTAAAGCCACTGTAGGATCCGAGGTTTACTATCTTCCAGCTTAATGCACCATCTCTTGGCCTTAAAGAATATGTCAAAATGAACATGAAAAGAGGATTATTCTTCTTCCAGCTTCTTTCAGAAATAATCGGAGAGAAATGTGTGGTCTTTTTCCATTCTGCCAGAAAACATCATATTCTGTTTCCTAAGCTGTTGTTGTGGTTTGAAAGAAAACGAAGTGAGAGGCTCTAGACTAGAAAGACTATTTAATGAAAAGAAAAAGGAAA
>VZUI01091983.1:0-24285 GCA_013401135.1 Cettia cetti | reverse complement strand
ATATCACAGCAAAAAAAAAAAAAAAAAAAAAAAAATTTACTGAGTTGTTTCAGTAAACCCATGTCACATTTTATATTCCACACACCTACTTTAAATCATCCAAGAACTGCTTCCTTCAAATGTTAAGCATCTGCATGTAAGAATCAGTTTCTGTTTATCTGTTTCCTGAGAAAGGAAGACAGCAGTTGAATGTATGCAGTCTTGTTTTGTTAAAGGTGATTTGAGGGCATTGATTTTGGAGCCAAAAGGGGGGGAAATGCTGTTACAATATGTTATGCTCAACCTGATGAGTTCCTTGCAACAGGATGTTCTTGAGGCACATCATGTGGCTAGGCTTTCAGAAAGACCATGGTGTTACTTGGCCTCAGCTCTTTTTGAAACTGCTACAGAATGAGTAAAGAGAGTTTATAGATTAGAAGCAAGTGGTGCCAGATTAAAGTATGATTCATTGAAGAAACTAGCAGTTACGGTGTGCTTTATGCAATCATCACTTTATTAAATGAAAGTACAGGCCTCCAGCTCTCACTGATCTCAATACAATCTCAAATTACGTATCATTAACTGTGACTTCAGCAGCTAATGCTATAAATCTCTTTCCTTGCAGGGTAATTGTAAATATATTCATAAATGTGATCCAAACTCTATAAGCCGTAGTAAATAAGTGGCCAGAAAGATCATCTTCAGCTACTCCACCTGTCTTACCTATATAGTTGCTAGAAAGAGGGAAAATAGGCAGGAAAAACCCAAATTGAAGACTGGGTATTTTTCTTTATCTCTTAAGTAGATATTTTAATTTCTGCAAGCAGCAGAGTAAAATATTTTCATAACCTGATCAATTCACTCTAAAATTGATATTCATTAATACAAATTCAGCATGACTAGAAAGCCAGCAAAACCAATTATGGACCAAAAAGGGGGGAACCAGTTACAAAGTTCCCTCTGCATGAAGCTGTGACCTAGAATTTTATAACACAGGGATAAAAATTCTCTTTAAAATATGCCAGTTCACAGGCCAAGGCAGTATATTCCCACGGCTTTCTAGGTAAAATCAAACACAGGATTTCAGAATGCCCATGGTCACAAACCTGAGTTCCCAGGCTGAGCACCATGTTGTATGTATAAATGCTCATGAATATGCTGGGGAGCAGATTCCTTCCAGTTGAAGAAGAATAGCTCAGAACAGTCATTTTGGTGACTCTTTGGTGACAGTTCACATGCAGATATGCTGAGGGCCTTTCAGTAACACAGAGCAGCTGCTCTGTCTCCTGGGGCCTCTGGCACAAGCGTGTTCCCGGAAGGTCAGAACAAGGCATGTGGGACCAGAATGCTCAGGCTAGACATCCCATGTTTGGAGATCATCTGCCTTCACAAACTGCACAAAACTAATTAAATGAGCTTCACAATCTATTTAGTTAAATGCTCACAGTTTCCTAAATTAGTGCCAAGTGTGACTGATGCTTAAATTGAGTTAAAGTAAATTGATAAAAAGCCTGTTGTAGTCTTTTCTATATGTCAACATTGGATTGGTTAATTTTTCAAGTACAATCTGACATATTCAACCTTCTTCACTTTTCTCAGTGTGTTGCATAAAGGTGATTAAATTGCTCTTCTCATGTCTAGAAACAAAATGGGCAATGTCTACTTAAAGGACCATTTAAATGGTACATCTGCATTTGTACAAAGGATTTGTGCCAGTGTAATTAATTTACTTTTTTAAAAAACCCACCTTTGACACTTGATAGAAACACTTCCATAGGGATAAAAAATATATTTACAAACCTAAATTGGACTATAAAGTAGAATACATGGAGAAACATTAACTTAACTAAAGGCTTTTTACTGAATGCCTTTACCATGCAATTACAGTGGTTCAATTTCTGTGCATTAACCTAAGCCTCACACTGATTTTCCAGGTTTGACATGGGGTGAGGTACTTGTACAATGAGGCAAATAAATACCTATTTTGGTAAGCCTTTGAGAACCTCAAACAGCAGGCACTGTGCAAGCAGAAAGTATGATTATTGCTACTTTACTCATTCAACAGTAACTTACACAACAAAATAGCAGAAGCGCTCTTGAAATTATGTATTTCCCAACAAACTGTAGGAAGAAGCTTAAATTACTTTTCTCAAAGTAGCTCGCTGTGAAACCAGCTGTTCTGAGTCAGCAACCTTCCTAGAGTCAAACCCTCCAGCACCTTTCTAAATTCACACTCATTAAAAATGTTCATCACCCTGGTAGAAGTCCCTTAGGTATTTGCCAACCAGTGCTGTTCATATAAGGAGGAAGAAAAAAACCCACACAAAAGATCTCTCTTCACTGCAATTACTTTGAAGAGAGGAAGGAAAGCATTCTTCATTATTTCAGTTACTAATCCCAGCAGGTTTGTGTCATTATCTGATGAAAATGTCTTTTTTTTTTCATTGTTCGAAGGCATAGTCAGAGGGACCAGTGTGACAGTCAGCTTCCTATAGAAAACCCCATTCTCTTGTGCTGGGGTTGTGGGAGTAAGCCTGCTTTCTACCCATCACCAGTGCATGGCTGCAGGCCTTCTCCTTGCCCCTGCAATGCCCACTCCCCTTTGGAGGAGTGACAAAGGGGTGCTTAAAACTAATTTTGTTGTAAAATGTCCTGCTCAAATGGCAGAAGCATCCTGTAGTATCCTTGCCTCTTCCTCCTGTTTCAATAGATGTATCTTTGAATGGGTGCACACAACATTTCTGTGGAGGAAGTTTGCCTTAACTCTTCTGTGGCTGCAGGAGTGCTATCTGTAGTTAGCAGTAAGAGAATCTGTGGAAACTTGTAAGCCACAAATATTTATTTGTGACTAACAGGGTCTGTGGAGACACTGCAATGAGGTACATTTCTTTTAGAATATTTGAGGATCGTGCTTGTTTACTTTGCTGAAAAAGCTTGAATCTGGATTTCCATTTTCCTGTGAGGAAATAATGCTTTCAGTAGCATCACACCTAATCCAGGTGGTGCCATCTTTTGTGCCTGCTGAGTGGCAGTTGTTGGATCCCTTCAGACGTGGCAGGAGGGATGCACAACCTTGAACACAAAACTGACCACCTCAGATGCAATGTGAGGAGAGAGGAATAGCCTCTTCAGCTCTGCACAGGTGAGCTCAGGCTCCATGGGTGAAGCAGAGCCTGGGGACGTGGGCTGCTCCATTTCATCTCCCCTGAGAACCTGCTGGGGCACATGAAGTACAAGGAGACATCCTCAGCTTTCCCAGTGGATTTGAGTACAAGGCAAAAAATCATTCAGAGATGCATCCAGCCTAAACTCCATTTTGTCCCTGGGCCTTTAGGTTCCTTCTGCCTGCCTCTTGGTCTCTCCAGAGACATTTTGCCAATGGAAATATTGGGTGTAAGGCTATAGCTGAAATTTACATTTACCAAATTATGAGCCTCAGCACTCGTCTGACTCTGGGGAGTAATTGGGAGTAACAAGGGTACTGTAAATTCATGCCCAGACTTGCTGAGCACTCACTCAAGCCCTCAGATTTTACTCACCAGACTTTTCATGGCCCACACCTCAAGTACACCAGTAGAAAGAGAAGGCAGTTACTAACAAAAAATTGAGTATGCATGTTGAGAGTACACATAGGTGAACTTGCCTCAAAGAGCCAGGGAAATTAATGTAAGAACATAATATTTCTTAAAACACTGGTATGGCTGGAATCCTTGCTGTGAATTAAAGCTTCAAACAGAGATTACAAACAGTATAGTTTCTGCCATGATGTCCCAGAAAAAAAAAAAAAAAATCAGCTGATTTCTCTCTGGTATTTCAGGTAAGGTAGAATTTATGCAGTAGTTAATGTCCGGAAATTTTGGAAGGAGGTATGTCTATGCCTGTGATTGGGATAGACTGTGTCTTTATTAACAAAAAATACAGCCAAACAGCAAGATATGTGTAGAGCACAACAGATGCTGAGCACCCAAGCTCAGCAATTCTGGGAGCTGGGGATTATTACTGTGGTCTGCCTGTAGTGTGGTCCTGTGCATTAGGCACACACCACGAGGGCATTTTCCAGTTTTGTCTCACCTGCAGGGAGTCCCCAGCTGTGTGAGCTCCTTGCAGTGTGATCAAAGGGGAGGGGGTGAAATTCCCTTCAGGAGACCTTAAGGGAAGGTGATGGAGGAGAGGTACCTTCTTTCTTACACTGACTCTAATCCCATCCCAGGCAGTGACTCCTCTGCTTAGTTGGGATTTGTCATTTGCCTTTCCAGCAGGGTGGGACTTGGAGCACTTCACTCATTTGCCACATGGGAGATGCTAAGTGAGTTCACAGGATCCATGTGTGAACTAAGCAGCTCCAGTGTGCTGTTCGGTGGGGACTGCAGAAGGAAAAGACAAAGGGAATTATATATCTTCTTTATCCATCCCAAAATAAAGCTGTAAATTGTGTTATGATTTTGTCGATATATGGTGCTTGCAAAGATTTCAAATAAATAATGTTCTGACCCCAGGGGCCTTATTGATTTTGTAATGATTTCAAAGAGAAACCACTCAGTTTACTGTTTGCTGACAAATTCTTTACTCCCTAAGGAATTCCTATTGAACATGTATTAAGGATAGGATAAAATAATTCCAAGGAAATACAGAGTGAGGACTTTGTGCATAGACTGCTCCACAAATCAGTGTTTAACCTCTGACCAGTTACAACAGATCTCCTTTAGCTCTATTAGATCAACAGCAAGCTATTATAATTAAATATAAAAACTGTTTAGAGCCTCACCGAACATATCCTGGGAATTAAAGCATATGGCAGGGATAAGGATAAAAAGACTTTCCATATGCTAATGACCCTAGATGTCTGAAATAAATTAGATCCATTACAGTTTATGCTCAATAAAAGAAAGACTTTAAGCACTCCAAAGTTAGTGACTCGAGACCGATTTTGGCTTAGAAATTCAATCTGCCTGCTTATTAATTCTTAGTAAGGCTCTGGAGGAGACAGGGGATACAAAATCATAATTCTGTGCTGTATCAGAATTTTAAAGTGCCATCAGTTTCTTTTCCTTCTTTTCCTTTTTTTTCTTTTTAATTAAACTATTTTTCATGCTTCATTTTTTTTGTTCTCCTCATTTGATTTTGTTCCCATTTTTGTTTAATTTCTTTCTTTTTAAGGTTTCATTTATCCTATTTCAACTGAACAGAGAACCCAGAATGAATATGGATTTTCTTGTAAGTTTAATGTTTGATTTTATGTTCCTGGATGCTAATTTGAATGCTGTTCCTTGGGTCAGGTTTTACTGTTAGGCAAGCTCAGTGTGACTAGGCAATAAAGGGACCTATTCAGCAGGGTAAGTGACATTCTGCTTTTTTTGACAACAGGCACAGTGCTTTGCAGCAGACACAGGATTATAAGGGCCCTTGTGCACGAGGGAAATGGGAGAAGATGCTGCCTCAGAGACAGAAACTGGAGCGAATGAGGCATCTTCTCATTAAAGCTCCCTTAGTCTGGGGGAAGGGTAACTTGTCTTTGAGCCAGAACTCAACAGTTCTGCTTCCTGAACTGCTGGGTTAAAAATGGGATGTTTCAGCTTTGGTAAGTTGAAGGTCTGGTAGCCTGGAGCTGTCGGAGATTGATCAGTCCCTTTCTGCATCTGCCAGCTCTCACCTCTGCAGCTGGAGGGCACCTTGGCTTAAATGGCTAAAACAGATAAAATAAAAGTGATTTCACACGTTTCAAACCAACAAAAATGGGGTACTAAAAGAGTCTGATTTGTTTTTGCACTTCCTTTTTTCATTAGGCTATTTCTAAAGATGGGATTCTTCACTGTATAGAAATACATCAATTTTTGAACACGTATTCAGACCTTTTGGGAAAAAAAAAAAGTCTGGTGGATAATGATGTTAGAGATTAGCTTGGAGTTGGTGCTGAAGATACGGTATAAGCATCTAGTAGAAATATCATAGCCATTTCCTCACAAGACAGCTCTAATAAAATTTGATTCTTTTTGGTAAATTACCACATTTTTTCTTGTGCTTACTTTAGCTTTTTTTTTTTTAATATGTGTGTGTTAAGTCTGCTGATGAGAATTCAATGCTTGATTCTCTGCTTTACTAATTTACTAGTTTATATTTTGGATAGAAGACAAATGGATAGAAGGGAGTAATAACAGGTTCCATTTCAAAAAAAACCAAACCAACCAAAGATATGTCCTGATACTCCAGGTATTCCATAGAAAATGGAATTTTGGGGTTCTTTTACTTCTTTAAAGTAAAAATAAGGCTTCTGAAGTTTAAAAACACATGTGTTTTTGGTATGAAATGAACTTCTAAATACCAGTATTATGACATTATGTCACTATACATACTATCTCATTTCATAGGGTGAATTTGATTTGTAAGATTAAGTCTATAACATGGTTTGCTTAGTAGTTCGCAGCCTAAATATTAGATAGATGAACAAGTGGATAGGGGAAGAGATAGAACACAAGTTAGAGAGAAAACAATCAAGGATTGTTTTCCATCAAAAGGGCATAGACCTGCTATATGGTGTTGGAAATGGATTTTAAATTAACCTATAAAAAAGGCAGTAAATATCTGCAGGAAACACGAATAATAAGGATGTGTTTTCTTGAAAGTCCCTGTAAGGAGGACATTTCTTGAAGGTTCCTGGCCTCTCTCCCTGCAGCTGCTCCTGACTCAGATGATGTTGCTCTCTACGTGGGGATCGTCATCGCCGTGATCGTGTGCCTGGCCATTTCTGTGGCCGTGGCCCTCTTTGTCTATCGCAAGAACCACCGGGACTTTGAGTCGGATATTATTGACTCCTCGGCACTTAATGGGGGATTTCAGCCTGTCAACATCAAGGCTGCAAGGCAAGGTTAGTTGGCATTTCATACCATTTTGACCAATTCAGGGAGATGCTATCAGGTTATGGTCTCTTGAGCTGCGTGAATGATATCTCTGGATGCCTGTTGACACTTGATAAAGAGGAGAAAGATCATGTTCATTTGTTTCTGATTGTCAAGTGCTCAAAATCCATGATGGTGTTTGTCAGCTGTGCTCAAGAGTATAAAGCGGTGGAATTTAACTTCTGAAGAAGAAAGCATGAATGTGAGAGTGAAACTAAGACACTTTTATGGCAATGCAGGTCCAGCTCAAGTTGAAATCAAAGGCAAAGCTCTGACAGAAACAATGGAGGCAGGATGCCTCACAAGAGTGATACTACAGTAGTTCTATCACATCTCCCTCCCCTTTATTTCACTAATAGCTTTAATTTCCTATGCCCTGTCTCCACTGGTATAAATATCAGTTTGAGAAGTACTGTGTTTTTAATAGAAAATGTTGAAGTTGTGGTAGAACATCATTTAATAATGAATATTTCTGTCACTGGTGCATAACAGCTTGATATTTTTCCTCACTTCATTGATGAGGAAAAAACACTCTAAACGTAGTGCTGCCTTTATCAAGACACTTATTTAGGCAGAAGAGTTCCTCTTTTTTTCCCAATATCTACACCAGAAGAATATCTACACTGTTAAGATGACAAGAGAGTTGCCACATGTAAGATTAGTAGAAGTGTTTTCTTTGCTGGAGAAACTTTTAAAACAAATCTTAGGAAAATGTGATGCAGGTACTAATGCTCCACTGCAGGGAGTCATGGGCATGTTGACTTCATAGGCTTGTTGTGTCTTTTATTTCAGGAATGTTGTCATTAGGCCAGTTAGATAAATTGGTTAATGATTGTCACATAGCATTTAGAGAGGGGTTCTTAGTTAAAACTAAATCTACTGAGTGATGAAAACATCTTGCCCTAAAGCTAAGCATGTCATATTTAAAATCTGAGTGCAGCCTGTAAAAATACTCCCAGTGAAAACTCTTTAGAGCAGAAATGTGCTGTAATTTTGTACAGCAATCAGATTCCAAAGCAGCTGGGACAATATGAGCCCTGGGAGTTTGCTGGAGAGATTCATGGAAATGGAGATGAAGGTTCAGGGACTTTGCATATCTGTACATTTGAAAAGAAAGACAAAATGCAAATACAAACCCAAATTGTCACTCAAAATAAAGTCATCAGAACAGAGAAATAATACAGTTCTTCCTTCTCTTCTCCACTGCAGACCTCCTGGCAGTGCCGCCAGACCTCACTTCTGCTGCAGCCATGTACAGGGGTCCTGTGTACGCCTTGCATGATGTGTCTGATAAAATCCCAATGACCAACTCTCCAATCCTGGACCCGCTCCCCAACTTGAAGATCAAGGTTTATAACACCTCTGGTGCAGTCACTCCCCAGGATGACCTCTCTGACTTCTCCTCCAAGCTGTCCCCACAGATTACACAGTCTCTGCTGGAGAATGAGACCCTGAACATGAAGAACCAGAGCCTTGCTCGGCAAACTGACCCATCATGCACCGCATTTGGGACCTTCAACTCCTTAGGAGGCCACCTAGTAATTCCCAATTCAGGTAAGTGCTAGCCATGCTGGCTTAAAGGTGCAATTGTTTTGTGGGTTTAAGTGGTGTTAGCTTGTTTTCATATGGGGAAAGAAAGTCTGTACATAAGACTCTGCCTTTTCTCTGATCAAAACAAATAGATGGGGTTTTTTCCCCAGTCCATTTGCATCTACCAAAGTACTTAGAATATTTTCTACCCAAAGTCCTGGCCACCTTTGAAACACTACAGGCTTGAGGAAGACTTGGGCCCCTCACTACAAGAGCACTGGTCTTAGGGGCAGCAGCTGAGGGAGCTGGGGTTGTGTAGCCTGGAAAAAAGGAGGGTGAGAGGGGACCTTATTCCTTTCTACAACTGCCTGAAAGGAGGCTGCAACAAGGTGGGGGTTGGTTTCTTCTCCCAAGCAACATAGGAGTGTGATCTAGTGGTGAACACTGGGATCTGTTAATGATTGGATTCAGTGATCTTAGAGATCTCTTCCAACCTAAATGATTCTCTGATTCTAAACAGAATATTGCAGGGCTCTTAGCCACTTTCTGAGTCATGCAAGGCTTCAGAGCTCCCCTGTGTGAAGTACAATTTGGCATCACCTTTTCCTTTCATGCTGTTCTAGAAAAGGGACTTCAGTACAGCAAGCCTCTATTTTGTCATCACACTGAAAGAGAGAAAATCAGTTTAAAAACAAATTGGTTGCTCCATTTCCAATTCATTGCAGACTATGTGCAATTAAAGTAGGACAACAGAACACTAGTTTTGGGAAGTTTTTACCTGTATTTATTGTTGACTTTCTTTGCAACTAGCAAAGAGAGGGACTGAGCATGGAGGGCCTGTTGATGTAATGCAGCGTGCTGCTCAATTTTTTCTCATACAGCACAAAGTCAGGTTTCCAGCCCCCTTCAGGCCACCCTGACACCAGAAGGCAATTTCAGAGCATCCAAGGAGCTCTTGGGCAGCCTTGGGAGAGCTCAGGTCTTTCAGACAGATTTTTTAGCAGAGCTATGCTGCTACTTGATTCCTACAGGGAGTGTTGATGTTCTTTCTAAGGAAGTTCAGCACCTAAATGTTCCTGTGGGTTTAGCATGATACTGCAGAGCAGCATTAATATCTAGAGTGAGAATGAAACAAATACCTAAAGCATTTGATTTGAAGAATATGCAGAGTAGACAGTGCTCAGGAACACACCTGCCCAGTTTCACTGGAACTCTGAATTCAGGTAGGACCACAGTACATGTGAGACTGCAGCTCACAGCTTGGACATTTTACAGCAAATTCCCTCGCCAAGCGGATAGTGCCTACCCTTGTCCCCTGCACCTTCGCTGGATCCTTTCTTTTTTGTTGATGTTATGGAGGAAGCAAAATGCCCAGGTGGCCCAGGACTGGATGGCTTGGTCCTTCCAGGATGCAGACCCACACTGCCCATGAAGTAGCCAAAAGTGCTTGGACCCATAGCCCTGCTCTCTGAGCTCCTGTCTAATGGAAAGCAAAAAAATCTATTAAATTTAAGTGAAAGCTAAACTACTTCAATAAATCTGGTGCTGAGTAATGAGCAATGTTGAAAATTCGTGCTATACAGTCTTGGATTTCACATTTTTCTCAGTAGCAGCTGAAAATAGATATTGATACTCAGTTTTCATATGCCACAGTGGTGCACACTATCAGCAAAGTCTATTAGTCACTGTTAATTCACATATATTAATATCAATTTGTAAAGAAAAAAACATTTGATACTGTAATCCCTTCAAAATGATTAAAGTAGTGATTCTATAAAATAAAATAATCTGTCTGCTGCTACCTTTTATGCCTCTGTGCTGCTTCTAGAGGTATTTCCTCCTCAAGATATGATCAAAGCCCTTCATTTGCAGTACACCTGCCCTGTTACAGCTGCAGACATGCACTGGTTAGGTGGTGACAGGCCTGTAAAGACAGGCCAGAAGACATTTGTGGAAAATGCTTTCCTAGCTACCCCTCTCCTTCAAAGATAAGTGTGGGACTGAGGCCCTGCACACCAACACATGGGAAGTGTCCAGTGTAACCAAACCCTGTATTCTAAAAAAAAGAGGCAGAGCCATGCAAGGTGTCTACAAAGTGTCTCTAGTGTAAAGACATACATGTAAATAATCTTCCTCTAGGTTTGTTTTCAGCTATGTGGTAACAAATATATGCAAATCCTTGCCACTGATTTCCAGCTAATCTGCATCTACGAAGAGAGCTGGCTGAGATGTGTCCCACAGAGTGAAATAGCCAGTTTGTGGGCCGTGTTTGTTGTATAGAGACAAGGCATCTCTTAAATGGAAGTAATGTAAGAACAGTGTTTTTTAATCAAGTGTGCAGCAAATCATTACTGAGAAGGACACTGAGCATATTTGCCCACACTTTTTTCAAAGTTGGATACCCTAGGTTTGAGCCACTATACAGGACTAGGTACATTCAAACACCAAGCCCAGTTTTGTCTCCCTGGCAGTCTAGGAACTGAGTGCCTGAAAAAACAGGGTGCCAGATGCAGAAGCCGTCTTTCAGGAAACAACTAGTTCTTGTTGCTTCCTGGGACAGTGCTTCACTGCTTTTCTTTCGTGATCTTAATTAAGTAAGAATTGCCTAGGGAGACATGTCCCATTACAGCTGTTAGAAATTTTAGTCAGAGTTGTTTGTTTTTCCATCATTTTACAAGGTAAGCAACAGCGTAACCATCTGTCTGCTCTTTAAATAAAATGAAAGGGAAGAAAATCCTCTTCTCTACTCCAGTTTCTCAGTGCAGAGGAAAAAGAACAGGCAGCTGGACATTGAAGACACCAGGGCTACAGTAAATGCTTTTTCTCCCATCTTGTAGAGGTCATTTACAGTCTGCTGGTGAAAGTGGCTGAAAATTTGGCATTGCAGGCTCCAACTTCTGCTTCTCCTGTCACTCCTCTTCACAGACCCACTCACCTCTTTTTTCTCACCTGTTTTTTTCTTATCTCTTGTGTCTCTTCTGTTCTGCAGGAGTAAGTTTGCTGATCCCAGCGGGAGCCGTTCCACAAGGGAGAGTCTATGAGATGTATCTGACAGTTCACAGGAAGGAGAACATGAGGTAAAAAAGTGCCTTTATTTCCTTGTGCACTAATAGAGGAGGAAAATGTAACTGAAGACCTGTGGTGCTAATGCTTAGGCAAAGCCTACTGCATTGAAGCTATTTGCTGACTTGGAGGTAAACACAAAGCCAAGGACAACCTTTGCCACAAAACCAGCTCAGACATTTGCTTTCCTAACCAAGTGTTGCACTCTGTGGCAAGACCTCAGGCCGGGGGGATGCTGAATTGTAGAGGAGCAAGGAAAATATGCCAGCATGAGTTCATGCAGCAGAGAAAGTGTGAAGGAACCTCTTGATAAAGAGCTGTGTTGCAAAGGAGAAGGGAGCAGAGGAGAAAGGTGATAAATCAGCTCAGTGGAGGTGAGAGACAGGTGCCTGACTTGGAAAATATCCTCTCCTGTTAGAGTGAAGGTGAATTTTTATTCTACCCTTCCTGGGCTTGGCCAGTCCATGCAGAGGACAGAGCCAAGGCTTTTGATATCCTCTACCTCCTTGCTGCTTAGCCCCAGACACCCCACACCAAGGGCACCCAGAGCTGATGCTGCAATGACCACTGCTGTCTTCGGTTACCTGAATGTGTGGCCAATTCATATTCTAGATCTTAATGTCTACTGGCATGTGATCTGGCAGCCTTGAAATTAAAAAAAAATTGTATACAAAAAGGCTGAGATACCATTTGGAGCTGTTTAGAAAACCCTAATGAAGAGAAAGGTGAGATCTTAGGCTTCAGAATGGACTTTTGCACAAAGGCAGAATGGCAAATGTGAAGCTGAGGCAGTCATTACACAGTATTTTGCCTCTATGTTTTTTGGCTCAGCCTCTTAATAGCTTTTATTATGTGCTAAGCCACAGCTGTTTATACACTGTGTGATATTGAACACTATTCTTTAGCTTGGTAGTCTTTCACCCAAGCTAAAATAATCTGCTTAAAGAAAAATTAAGTAATCCTTCCACCCACCCTTTTGCATACATTATTCATCAGCTGTTCTTTGAAAATAGCTAATTGCAGCTACAGAAAAAATGTCTCTGTTCATAGCTAGTATTGATTATATTCCTATTACTTTTGGCTGTGAAAGAGGTTTACAAACTGTGTTGAACAAAGACTCTTTCCTGAAGAAGGAAAAAAAATCGGATGACATCCCCTATTATTCAGCTTGCTTCTAAATCTCCCTTTCCAAAATACCTAATTCTTAAAAATAATTAATTCTTACAAGGTGCTGTATGTGCAATTATTTTCTTTCCAGCCAGTTATGGAGGGAATCCCTGTTACTTTATTCATGCAGCTGTGGACAACTAATGTCACATACTTGTTTAATTTATTTTCTTCAAGCATCATAAAGCCGTCTCTGCATGCTTTGTGATAGCTGTAACTCAGCAAGACACAGAGAGGATAGAAGGATAGGTTAACCTGTGCCGGGAAATGTGCTGGTTGCCAAACTGAGCAAGTATGCCAAAGGACACCTGCAGAAGTAAACAGAATGGTGTGAATCCTCACTTACAATGAAGATTTTCAAAGGGATTTCTTTACCTGGGAGAGGAGAGCAGAGCAGTCTGCCTTGGAGCAGCAGGGCTCATTCTATTGCGTGGCAGTCACCTTCTGGGTGCACAGGGTCCAGCTGTTTGTTTGATTTGTGTCAGTTTTTCAGAAAGCACACCAGGCTCTCCATGCTCTTGGAAAGCAGCTTCTGGGACACTTCAGATGGAGCTCATTGGTGTTGTGTAGATCACTCAGAACTGAGTATTCACCTGCCATTTTCCCCAGGTGCCAAGGAGCAGAAGGGGGGTGGGTGGCACCCAGCTGTAATGTTCTCCTGCTGCAGGACTGGGTACCAGACCCTTCACTTCTGTAGCTGAGCTACATCTGTGTCAAAGCTTCTTTTTCTGACTGCATGGGCCACAGATGTTGATTCATATAGCTGGAGTCATATGGGTACCACAAGTTGCTGTGTGTCGTAATTATTTTTTTAAATCAGCTGGTGCACTCTTGCAGCACTCTAGCAGAGAGTGATAGTCCCCAGTAAGGACTAGCTGCAGATATTTGCTTTCATGGCCAGGAAGTAACTCCAGTGTGTACAACGAACCCTGTGAGACCCTATATTTATTTTTGTGAGCACTGTGCAAATGTGTATGGGTTGAAAAGTCCTGTTATGTGTTGATGTTGTTTGGCAGAGGACACACAGGAAATTATAAAATGCATGTTATTATCAGAAATGAAGGCAGAGTCTCGTCCTTGATATTACAACTGGCACCGAGACGAGAATGTGGTCTCCACAGTGCTACCCTCGTAGAACCAGAGCAGCAACAGACAGGGTCACCACCCCAGCTCACCTATCTCCAGCAACTTAAGATCTAGCTCACACTTTATTTGTAGAACTCTGAAACTACTTCTCAATAGTCAAGCTGAAACAGAAAATGTTATCTCTCAGACACCTGCAAATTCCCCTTTGCTTTTCCTTCCTTTCTTTTCATAGTAAGTTTCCCCAGTTAGTCTTGGAAAGGCGTAATACAGAAATTTGAGAGACTTCACAACCCAGTAATATCACTCTTTGTGCTTTCTCACAGATTGGTTAGGAGGGGTTTCTGAGACAGTCTGTTTATTCTATTTCATATCCATCAAAGCATGTGGGAAGAGGAAAGCCACCCTAAAAGCATTATCCTTTAGCAGTGAATTGGAGTTCTGATAGCTTGCAGCAACACCACTTGGAGGCAGTTGTTTCCTCCAAGTGTGTGAGCATACTTGTGGCGCAGTGAGGTTTCTCTTTTACTGGACTGATGCTCCAGGAGAGCGTTATCCCTGCTCCTGTCCTGCAAACTCACCCTCATTCTTCCTGACATTTGGGGCAGGATGGATGGCAGGCAGCTCCCACACTCTGATCCCTGGCTGGTATGTTGACTTCATGAAAAATCCATGTCTTTGGGGAGGATGCAGGGAGAATTATGTGTGGGTGCGTGTTTGTGCACATATATGTGCACATGCAAATGCACCTATACCTGTTTGCATATATATGTATATGTTATGTATATATGTGTAATTGAAAAAATGATAACCCTATGAGAATATTTCACAGCTATCAGACAGGTTTCTGTCTTGAAGCTCAGTGTCTTTTTCAGTGGTGAGCAGATGTTTTCTTCCTTAATCTGGGAAGCATCACCAACTTTGACATTTGCAAGGAGTCCCTTCTTCAGTACTGGTTTCATCTGTAAAATCAGCACATGATGTTGGCCAGTACCTGGCAAGAGCTTGTTCCCATGAGCATCTGTGAGAGTCTGGGTTTTACAGATTAAGTAGTTTACTTAATTAATCTGCAATTTAATCCAAAGGATTAAATAGCATGAATATAAACCTCCAGCTTCCAGGATTTGTTTGCCTCAGGTTAAAAAACAAATCTTGCTGTGAGCTAAATTAGCAGAGCTGTGTTTCCTTCAGAAACATCTGGTAGTGGTCAGTGCTAGATGGGGTCTGGGTCTTGATGGACCACTGGTTTTATCTTGTGTGGCAGTTCCCGTGTTCCTCTGTGAACCCCTGCTGAGCTTGCACAGCATTAGCTCGAGTTACTCTTGCATGCTCTAATCAGAGGCAGGAACTGCACAAAACAGGTACAGCTCTGTGAAGGACACTCCTGTATAATCCATCACACAGGAGGTGTTCCAAATGAGAGTGGAGGTCGCTGTGCCCACAAAATTTGACAACCCTGAAGAACAGAGCAAGCAACACTCCTGAAGGTCTTGATGGAAGACCCACATAAATGTGCAAATTTCAAATTAGCTACCTTAAAAGAGAAAAGGGTCAGGTGAGCCTTGCCAGGATTTGTATCAATGGCTTCATAATGTATGCACAGAGTTTAATATAAAGTCAAGCATCTGATCAGTGATTGTGATCCAAGGAGCAATGTTGCTTTTTCACCAGTAAACCTTAAGCTTAGTGATGTGAAATAAAAGAAATTGAAGTCTTCCACATTTCATTTCTCCACCTTCCTTATCTCTGTTGCATAAACAAAATTACTTTGCAACTCCAGAAGACAATTTCTTGAAGTGCCAGTCACTATAATTGAAAAATTCAACATGAAAAAGACCAGAGCATGAGCAAAAGGGGAGGGCAAACTTCTCTGAGTATTTTTCTTCTGAAGATAGACTGTCAGAAGAACCAGGGTCTGTTGAGAATATTAAGTTTGAAACTTCAGAAAGAACACATATTTAAAAATAAAGCCCTAGCAATGAAAGGAGAAATAAAACAACTTCCCTGTAACTTTTGACTAAGCTGTGTGGAAGGGTTGCCCTTTGTTGCTCTGTGATAGACATTCCTCTCTCCCTGCTCCGTCCTGTGCTTCCTGAGCTGCCTGAAGCACCATGGCAGGAAGCACAATGTAGTCCCACGGTGGAGCAGGGATTTATCTAGTTGTGCTCACATCTGCTGTCTGACAGCTACCTTAATGAATATGGTCTGGCTTATTACAGGGAGATGGTTTCAAATGAGTAATTCCATTAAAAACACAAATTTAATTGTGAAGGGACCAGATATGGTGAATAAAAGTTTGTTTGCTTTTAAATATAAGTTGACTGTTCTTGATAATCTCTGAGGGAAAAACATCTAAAAATATCTGAAGACCTTTCAGTTACTGTTAGTGCCTTTTAATAGAAATGCTAAGCAGTGAGTTGAATTTTAGTCTCAGATCTTTGTAAAACAAAAGCATCTCTTTGTTTTTGGAGTTATACAGCTGAGTGCCCAGTCTCCTCTAATGAGTTGTCCTGAGACTGCTGCAAGCCTAAAGTGAAGCCCATGCTGATAGGGTTGGGTTTGGGGCTGTTTTTTGAAAAACAGTCTAAAAGATGGCCCACAGTTTTGGTCATTTCTGCTCATAGGTTTAACTCCCTTGCTCTACAAGCTCTCTGTGCTGGATCTCCCACAATCTGTAACACATAAATCTCAATGCTGGTCACAACACATGCTCCTCTAGGCTGGGATCCTGGCTTTGCTGCTGCTGCATCACCTGTTTCATGAGGAATAAGGTTGCCTGTAATGAGCGACTACAAAATAACTTTTCTTCAGGGGGATTTGTTGTTCACTAATTCTATGAATTACTGTTGGTTTATGCTTTGAAGAAGAATGATTAATATCCCTTGTATAATGTATCTTGTCTCCTGCATCTGTTTCTGTTCTCATTAGCTATAGTAAGGCATAATCCCTTTGTTTTAAAATGGAAATTGAAAACAGAGAGAAGCAAGATTTGTCAAGAGATTTTTTGTTCCTTTTTCCTGTCACTTGTCATAGGGCACCTCTCTTTTGTCTGTGCCATTGTGTTCTTTAGCCTCATTCCTCTGGGTTTCAGGTGTTTATTTCTGACATCTCGTGGTGCTCTGTAAACACACTGCTGCTACCTGCAGTCATGTTAGAGCTGGAGAGGAAAGGGCACATCACCATGATGTGCTCTCACATGCCTTGTCCCATACAACACCAAAAATCATATTTGCTTTTTGTCACTGTGTCACGTTACATGTTGATGCCTGCTGTGTTGCAGCAAGCTCACCTGAAATGTTGTTCACTTTTATTGCTTTCTTTGTTACTAAGTAACTCTTTGGAACTTGTTTTGCTCCAGCATCAGCTACTGCACAGTTTATTTCCTACTCATATTTTTACCCTCTCAAGAATTTTGCCATTGTCTTCTGGCTTTCACTGTTACTTGCAGTGATTCCTTAAAAATTGTTACCTGTAAATGTAATTATTGTGTTTTCCACATTGTGAGTAGAAATCCTGGCCTCACAGTAGTCAGAGAGAGGTTTAGCATAGACTTTAACAGAGCTGGGATTTCACCTCAACAGTGACAGTGACCCACTTCACATCACTGGAGAACTTCTCTCCAACTCATTATATCTCAGTTTCTAAAGGTTTATCTACGTGAGGTGGATGTTGGAGAGTCACTAGGACCACCAGGTGTTCAGTAATTTTGTGGTGCCAGTCTCTGATGTGTGTCTGGTTGGGAATTTGGGACTGTAAAGTCAAGCACTCCCAAAACTGGCCCATTTTTCTGCTCTTCACTGATCAGACTATTCTCTATCATAAATATCCAGGTCAGGACCATGCTTATCTCATCTACTTAGCAATAAATCTTACAAGTCTGGTGACAAAGATGCGGTTTATGAACATGAGGAAAAAATATTAAGCCTTGATATTTTTAACATGTCCTTTGTATGCTTGCATCCACTGCCCATCTCAGGTCCTCACTCTGCAGCCTGCAACACATCCTGACTTGGTGTTCTGCATAATTTTTTTGTACTTGTTCTCATTGGTTATTAAATGTTGCAGGACAGAATCGTGCCCTTCATCAGAGTCCTAAAATCTGATAGTTAAAAAAAATTTGGCACGAAGCAGTGCCTAAACTTAACTTTACCTGGAGACAACTTCAGACTGTATGATTTATCAGTACCATGTTATTTTAATGACCTTTGGGGGTTTTTTTTGACTGCAGGCATCAGTGCTTGTCAATTTTAACTCCTTTTTCACCTAAAAGGCATAGTATTAATTTTTTTAGGGCAATCATGATATACTTACTCCTTCATTCTTTTTAACTGCTTGTTTTGTAATTCAGTCCAAAAAACTATGATTGCTTGTATTTTCTTTCTTTTCTTTTTCATGGGTCAGTACTTTTAGATGAAGTTAGGTTAACTAGATGATTAGGTCCATAGCTGGTCGTATCTGCTTTTCATACAAATATTATAATTTTGAGAGATCTTTCTCATAAGATACTATGTTTCTTGAAATTTCTTAAATTAGACCATAGGAGAGTGTTCAAATATCCACCAATTCCCAAGGCAAATGACCATTAAAACCACTGACACACTCTGAGTGGTTTTTAAGCTTCTTGTTGCTTCTTATGAAAAAATAACAATGGAAATGAGTGAGAAAAAGAAGGAATGTTTTAGTGAAAAACTGTCCAATAAATTATTCAGTCTGGCCTTGCAAAACAGTGATACCTCATCTTCTTAATCTGAATCCAATGATTCCCTGCAGTATGCAAGAGGAGCTGGACTAGGTACTCTATCTGCTAGTGTTTCATTCATTTTATGTATTGTTTGTTAGGCTAAAATAGCTGGCAAATACATGATAGCTGTCCAGATTGTTATACTTTACATCTTTTTTGAAAGACATCTATATCGCAGCTGTTTGTTTCCAGCCCATGGATTTTCAGAAACAATTGTTAAGTCATTTAGTAAACTCATCAGTTAATTTCCACAGATGCGTATCATCTGGATTTACTGATTTGCATAGATTTAAATTTTTCAATGCCAGACCCTTTTTATTCTCAAATGTTACAGAAACCTTCACAACATTTGTGACAACCAGGGGTAATTTTCAAAAGTGCCTTCATTCCATTTTGAAAAAGGATTTCTCAGAAATTTGTCTTTCATTCTGTGAGACTAATGGGATAGGCAGAGAGAATTAAGGTGGACAAAATTAGATTAGTCCTATGGACATATATTTGCAATAGCAAGAATAGATGTGATAAATTTAATATCAAAATAGCTGCTGTCCTGATTTGGTCTCCTTGAAAATGTTATCTAAGATTACCTGTTCTGCTCTGCTCTGCACTGGTGTGGCCTGACCTTGAATATTGTGAGCAGTTTTGGCTTCCACAATGTAAGAAAGACATTAAACTACTAGAGAGCATCCAAAAGAGGGTAATGAAGATGGTAAAGGGTCTTGAAGAGAAGCCATGTGAGGATTGGCAGAGGTCACTGCATCTGTTCAGCCTGGAGAAGAGGAGACTGAGGGGAGACCTCACTGCAGTAACAGCTTCCTTATGAGGGAAGAGGAGGGGCAGGCACTGATCTTTTCTCTGTGGTGACCAGAACCTGAGGGAGTGGTGTGAAGTTGTGTCAGGAGAGGTTTAGGTCAGATATCAAGAATAAGGTCTTCACCCAGAGGTCGTTTGGACACTGGAACAGGCTCCCTAGGGCAGTGGTCACAGCACTAGCCTGGCAGAATTCAAGAAGTGTTTGGATAATGCTCTCAGGCACATGGTGTGACTCTTTGGGAAAATCCTGCACAGGACCAGAAGTTGGGCTCAGATGATCCTTGTGGGTCCTTTCCAACTCAGGATATTTTAGGATTCTGTGATTACGGCTACTTTTTTTTTTTTTCCCTTAAAAAAAAAACAAAGACTTGCAAAAAAAAAAAAAAACCCAGTAATGTTGTTTTAATTAATTTTTCTAAGACTGATGCAGATGTACTTGTATTTGTAAATACAGCATGGGACTGAACCCTCAGCCAGAGCAGACCACGTGTGGTCCTGTGGGCAGATCAGGATTTTAAGTGCAGATCACATTGAACGCTTTTAATCTCCCACTTGCTGGTTTCTGGATCATGAATTTGTCCTCTATTATTTAGGGAGGCGGTTGATGAGGCACATTCAGCTCTATTTGTCATACACCAGATGTCAGGGTAGTTAAAGTCACTCATGCTTCCTCTTGTTTTAAGCTCCTCAGTGGTTGGTCTCGGATGGTTTGCACTTGCACACGTGCACACACACACACATGCACACACACTGTCATTTTCAAACTAGAGTCTATGTTGTGTATCCTAAATATTCATATGATTTCCCATAACACCAATTCCTAGTGACTGGCAGCCAGCACACTGGATAATACCTGTGTTTTTAGGTGAACAGCTTGGGATAATCACTAGAAATCTTGGGCTTTGCAAGTGTGTTTTACCCTTGCACTATTCCTTACCATCCCTTCTTCCTTTCTCCCTCACCAGCAGTGACACTTGCTCCCTGCAGGCATATTTGCAATAGCCATTCTAGTAGATCTGAATGCCCTTTAAGTAAAATGGAGTATCAGTGGTTTGGTGATGACTCAGAACTCAAACTGCACATCTCAGATGTGCTGTGTACCACTTTCAGTCATGCTTACGTGCTTATTAATTCAGTGTCTTCCTGTCTTCATCAGTTTTCTCTGTCCTGACAGTAAATAATTCTCACAAGTGGTGCCTACAAGAGCCACCATTCATTTTTGTGTGTTACTGAACAACTGCCAAATGCAGCAGTGACCACATTTTGGCAGTGGGTGAAATGAAGCCTCTGCACACCATCTGCAAGGATCCTTCAGAGTGGAGTGTACTCAGCAAATGTGGCCTATAATTTGCTGACACCTAAACCTGCATTTTGACACGTGAGTGACATTTGGCACAAAAACAAACAAAAAAGGAAATAAATATGGATTTGGAAAAAATGAAGGAAAAACAAAACCCACCTATTAAGCTTGCACAGTCATTTTTATTTTAAGAGAAGGATTTTTTTATTATTTTTATACACCCAAATGAACCTTTTTGTCTTTTTCAACTCACTTAATATCCATCTTTCTGTCTCCTTGCCAGGCCACCTGTAGAAGACAGCCAAACCCTGCTGACACCAGTGGTGAGCTGTGGCCCACCAGGAGCCCTGCTAACCCGGCCCGTCATTTTAACCATGCACCACTGCGCAGAGCCAAACACAGAGGACTGGCAGATCCAGCTGAAGCACCAGGCTGCCCAGGGACCATGGGAGGTGAGGCTCCAGAGCTCCAGCCTGTGTGCTGGCTTGCAGGCAGGGCTCTCTACTAGCCCTTCACTTGCCTTTCTGAACTTGGATGCCTGTATTTTGGGGTTTCCAGGTGAGACACATGGCTGCCACAGGCAGGCAGGAGTGCCCTCCCCTGTGAGATGTCTAAGCTGCCAAGTGCCCATGCAGAGATCTGTCTTGGGGAAGTTTGGCACCTCCTAGTACTAGCAGTCTCTATCGTGGGAGCCTGAGGTGGTTCCTTGCCAGCAGTATAACAGGAGAATGTCCCAAGGCAGTGTGGCAAAAGGATTTTCCCACTACAACTGGAGCATAAAGTGATGCTTTCAGCAGGGCTGGGCCATCCCAACAGTGCTCTCCTCTCCAGCCCTGTGCTCCTAGGTCCCTGCTGCCACCAGTTGGTCTCATAATTAATTTGGCAAGGGCACTTTCTCCTACTGGTAAGCTTAATAAGGGCAGGGTGGCTTCCGAAGGCAGTTGGGCTGGCAGCAGCAAAAGTGCCGTGTCCAGCATTGTCTTCAAAAGCCTCTTGTGTTTGTCCTCCTGCCTGTGGCACCGCCTCTTCCTCCTGCTGGGAGGGAGCGTGCAGCAAACTCAGCTCTGTCTCACCAGCTAATCTGCACCCCACAGCCCAACTCATGGCACCACACGTGTGTGCCTTATTTGTGTCTGTGTGGTCCTGGCACCTCTTCATTTTCCCCCCATCCTTCTCCTGCCCTAGGCAGAGGTTGCCCTGCCAACCCTGCACACACCCTGGGGTGTGTGTGGCATCTGTGGGGCCCCTGGCCATCACACATCAATCTTCCTCCTGTCTGTTCTGGAGCAGCTCCTCCAAGCTGAGCCGCACACACACATGTGCACACACATTCATGCACACCCCTGCAGCATCACTGCAGCACCTCCTGCCAGAGCCAGGTGCTGGTGTGGCCATGGAGCAGCACCTTGCCCTCCAAAACGATTGCGCCACCGCTGCAAATGGAGCAGGTTTGCCTCTCCAGAGACTACAGGAGCCAAGCTTAGTGCCTAAAGCCAGCTGAGCCCTCTCCTCTCAGCTGCCAGGTGTGTACAACGTGCTGCAGAGCTGCAGGCAGCAGGGATGAAGCGACGAGTTGTGCTGAGCGTCGTGTGGCATGTAGTGGCTTTGCAAGGGGCAACTGTCTCCTGCTGCTGACGTTTTGCTTCTGCTCCCTCTCAAAGCCATTCTAAGCACCTTGTGTTGCCTGCAGGATACTACACGCAGGGTTGAATGGAGAAATTAGCAGGAGAGCTGTTTTCCTGTATGCCCAGGGTGGGGAGGTCATCTGCATTCAGGCAGTATTTTTTTCCTCATCCTGCAGTCTCGTCACAGAGGATTATTCTGAGGAAGCAGCAGGTGATATTTCATATAGATGTGGTATTTGGCCATCACAGAGGTTACTTCCCCTTCCTTGAGTTTTTATAACTCCTTATTGTCGTGCTTAGGAGGTGAAGGGCAGTTATTTATTCAGCATGCCTGAGACTACCGGTGCTAAATCATGGTCACCAAATGATTAGTTCTGCAATATCTCTTTCAATAAAGTCTTGGTGATATTTTCATTATTTGCCTAGCTCTGCCCATAGCTTTATAAGTGAGGAGTGAGCACGGGGGGAGTTTTAAACCTCTAACATCATCACCAGCACCCAAGAGCAATCTGCTCTCTGTACCTACACAGGAGAAAAGCTGGAAGCAGGACTTTTAGACCTTGATTAATCTAAGGGGCAACAGCAAGGACTTTTTGCATCATCCAGGCTTGAAAGGGGCATTGCTGCCTGAAAAGGGAGCAGCTCTGAGGGGTCACATGCTGTAACTTGGCTTCTTTCTCTCTTAGGATGTGGTGGTGGTTGGAGAGGAAAACTTCACTACCCCGTGCTATATCCAGCTGGATCCAGAGGCCTGCCATATCCTGACAGAAACCCTCAGCACCTATGCCTTGGTGGGACAGTCAATCACCAAGGCAGCAGCCAAGCGTCTCAAACTGGCTATCTTTGGACCACTGTCCTGCTCTTCCCTGGAGTACAGCATCCGGGTCTACTGCCTCGACGACACACAGGATGCTCTTAAGGTGGTTCTTGATCTCTTGCTTGCTCTCCCTCTCCCTCCCCAGTTGTCACAGGACTGCAGTCATAGCAGAGACTGGACCCTCTGCTCCATGTATTCATGCTCCCTGGGTTATTTTTCTGATTAGAAGAGCTTGACAGCAAGCTGCTCCTTTACAGTTTAGCCCTCACATGCTATAAATTATCCTTTGCGGAGGGATCTCACACTATTTTCCACCCACCAGTCTTTTTTCCTTTGTTTACCTGTATCATATCCTGAATCCTAAGGTTTTTGCATTATTAAAAGGCCATAAGGTACACAGGGCTTCATTCGTTATTCATGTATTTTTAATGCTAAGTGCCAGATCCCCAGGGATGGGGAAACATATAAATGCTTCTTTGTAAGTAGTTGATAATGATAAAAGAAGCTTCTGGCCCGTTAATCACTGCCTGCTTTCATACTGCTTTATTACACCTCTTCGCGTGCAGCTTTCTGTGTTGGGAATTCACAACTGGAATAAACCAAAGCTGCTGCTCTCCCTAACTGCATAACCTTACTCTCCCTGTGTACTTCTGGCATTCACCTAACACACATTCACTACATGCAGATGAGCAGAGAGGTAACCGTACTTGCTATTTCTCTTTATAAATACCTGTAGTTATACAGAAGGTATCTATAATAGATGCACTCATGAAATATGTAGCTCCAACTGCACGAGTTTATTAAAAGGTGGGGATTTTCCTTTAGTTCTAAGCAGTGCAACTTCACTTCTTTGCAGCAAAGTGATTTCAAAGCCTGACTAAGCAGAGTCATCCTGCTTCTGTACATGCTTTTGTTTCCTCAGGTCTAGGTGGGAATTATTGGGATTTAAACCCAAATACACTGGCTGGGAGATGTTTGTGTTTTTCAGAACAGTGACTTCCATCACTGAGAGCAGCATGCTTGGTTGTCCTCCCTGATACTCTCTGATATTGCCTGTCTAGGCTTTGCTGAAGGACTACTCTTGTAGATGTAAGAAAGGCAACAAAGTGTAAGGGTTGAAGCAGGCATATGGTGACTTCAGCATGGTTTTGTGCTCTGGAAGCTTGGTCTCTGTCACTGCATTGGTGTTAACAGCCTTTAGAAACAATCATTTTCCCTGGTCTGACTTCCCTCTTGTCTGTCCTTTTAAAAAAACAAAACAAAACAAAACAAAA
>VZUI01091965.1:0-12422 GCA_013401135.1 Cettia cetti | reverse complement strand
GCGGGGATGGGGAGGTGCCGGCCGCGAGGTGCCGCTCCGGTGGCCGCCCGCGGAACTTTCCGCCCGGCGGAGGGTGAGGGGCCGGGCTGGGGGACCGAGGGCGCGGCGGGGGCTGCGCCGAGCCCCGCGTGTTTGCGCCGCAGCCGCGCAGGGAGCCCGGTGCCGGGGCGCGCTCCGCCACCCGCCTCCCCCGGCGCTGCCTCCTCCCACCGCGCTCCCCAGCGTGTGCGACAGGAGCGAGCTCCTCGCTATTAATAATAATAAGCCAAATCTCCACCTTCCTCTCGCCCTGAGACAACAATTAATAATGCATTAAAATAATGCACGTTTAAAGCCAACGGCTGGCGATAATAAAATAATGTTACCACTACTTAAGAGAGCGCTGCTGTGGATGTGGTGGGGAGGCACGTTTTCCTATCATTCACACCCAAATGCGAGCACACATTCTGCTTCTGGTATTCTTAAGTCTCTTTCCCGTACCAGAGCAACTATCATTATCACCATCAAAGAGAAAGTCTCCAAAAGCTGAGTGGAGACACCGAGTCCCCAGGTGGCTTCTGTGGCTGGGCTGCAAGGAGGGCACCCTCCCCCGTCTTCCGTTCGCCCCGAACCAATCTCTTCTCTTCTTCTCTTTTGCTTATACCGGTGGGTTAAACTCTGCGTTTGGCCCTTTTAGTGTTTTCCCTTCCGTTCCTCCCCTGACGATAGTTTGTGTATTTTAAATAAAGATTTCATTCTGCCAACCCGCAGGAAGCTTTTAACAAGATGCAGCTGAGCGTGTCGATATCTTATATCTTTTTACTGCTGCTCCGGCGTGTACATCAACTCCAAATTCCTTTCTTTTTTTTCTCCGCCTGATACTGTAGCATCTGAGACGGTGGTGGCGACAGAAGCGGAGCACTGCTCCCGAGGGGGCACTTTTACTTTGCCCTCAAAGTATCTCCCAGCAATGAGACCCGTTGGAGCCGCCCCCCCTCCCCGTTCCCGCTTCTTTACAGCAGAATGCTGGGGTGATTGCTGTAAGGTTTCCAGTTCCACTGATAACACAACTCGGTCTGAGAACAGACGGGGTGGGGGGAGGGGATTTTCGTTTTAGTTAAGAATAGTGTTTTGTGTTTGCGCTATTTTTAATTAAGATTTTCCTTAAATAGTTCCCATCGAGATTTAATTTGCAAAGGTATTTCTAACTCTGGTCAACACTGTCTTCCAAGAGGAACATTTTCAATTGTTTGCCTCCCCACAACAATGTGAAAAAGCTTTTTGCCGACCTTTTATGATTTTTTTTTTTTTTAAGAATTTTGTTCTTGGAGTATCTTTGTGTTCTGTGGAGTTTGATTAGGGGATATTTTAGTGCTTTTTGGATTGGGGCGGGGTTTTTTTGTTGTTTTTTTTTTAATTTTCACCTCATCTGCATTAAAGTTAAACTTTGTTCAGTATGCCTACTACCTCCTATTGATTTCTGGGGTTTGAGAAACGCTTTCCCCTTCCTCCCTCCCCTCCTCTTCCAGGGATATTTTTGAATCAAGGTGATTTCTTTCCGTGATAGGCGTTTCCCAGCCTTTAGATGTACAGTTCTATCTTGCCGGTCCCGTGCCACTCCACAGATGCCGAGCCGTAAGCACTCCCTCGTGCTGTGGCACCAGGTTAAGCCTGAGGAGCGACTCCGCACGGGCCTAAGCCTCTCCAAAAGCCCAGCGCAGCCTCCGGGGAAGGCCGCGGGGTGAAGCATCTCTGCCGGGGCGCGGGGCTGGGCGGGGCGGGCGAGGCTCGCCCCACGGCCACCGCACGGCAGCAGGTCAGACGAAGCAGTCCACACGTAACTCGAAAAAAGGTCAGAGGGGGATCTTTCCCGTCCTGGAGGTGGCAGAGGGCGCGCCGTCAGCCTGTGATTTCAACTCCTTGGTTCATCCTGCGCAAACTAGAGAGCTACCCTTAAAAGAGCATAGACGACGAAGAGCACCTGGTACTGACTATTGCTGGCTTTTCTTTAAGCTTCACTTCAACTCAATTTGACCTAGTTTGTAGCATGGAGGTTCAGTGTTTGGGGGGAGGGGTGGGAAGGGCAATAAAAGAAGAATAGAAAAATATTTCCCTCCACGTTCTTCCTCCCAGTGCTGTTTTACCCTTTGGTAGATCACTTGTGAGTAGTACTTTAATTTGCAATTAAATATGCCACTGCTAATTCTTTTAAAACTGATTTTATCTGTACAGTAAAACACCGCAAAATGCAGTAGAAAATTAAGGATCTTTACACTCCATGTCAATATGGAATTATACATCTTCCATTCTTATGTTCCTGTCAATCTTCAGACTTTTCTTTTCTTTCTTTTTTTTTTTTTCTTATTTATATTTTTCCGGTTTACTATTTCTTTTTCCTGCATATCACTGCAGATTTCTTCCAGGAGAAATAAAGTGGTATATATTATATTTCAGGAGTACCAAAGTTTTGTTCAGTATTTTATTTTAAAGGGGTTGCTTCATGATAATTAACAGTGAAGCCCAAATGAACCACCCATTCTGCATCCTGATCATTACACTATATTTTCAAACTTTGTGAAAGGCAGACATGAACTCAATATTAAAAACTGTTGCATAGTTGGTCACAAGAGCAACTGGAAAAAAAAAAAAGAACCACAGGAAGGCAAAATCACATAGAAATAAACTAGAAATAAAAATAAAATTATCCAAATATTAATGTAGAAGTTAATGTGTATCACACTTGAGAAAATCTCCAAGCTGCAGTATCTGCCAGAATTTATGACCTCTGTTATCTGAAGCAACTGATGTTTAACAGAGACATTGCTGCACTTAACCCAACTAATACAGTAGGGAAGGTGGTTTGTATTTCTGCCTTTTTTAGAATTTAGTTGTAGTAGTAAATATTCTGTTTTGTACATCAACAGCACTTCTTTTGGGGCATAATCTATTTCATTTTTGCAAGCCATGCAGGAAAACTATGGCTGAGGTTGACCATTTAAGAAAAATGATAATGAAACTAGAGCAAAAGAAAATGCAAAGCTAACACTTTAAGGATGCAAAATACTATCATATTTTACTTCCACCTTTTGGTCTCTGTAGGCACACGTTTCTTTTTCTCAACCAGCTTTAATCCTCAGACCTTTGCTCTTCACAAACTATCATCTTTAAAGAAAAGCAGTAGACATTATGACATTTGGCATATTTATAACCACAATGAACAGAAAGAGGTTGAATTGTCCCATCCAAAATAAAACTTATGAGATAAGATGAACAGGAAATACACTGGAAAATACATAGCAAGAAATGCTTTGTGAAACTGCTCTTGATCATTTTTTCTGGGACAGTCTAACCTCTCCTGCAGGAAACTGAGGAGATGACTCAGCAATTTGTAACCACCTGGAAGGCAAAAAAGACCATTCCTGCAAAGACCAGGTGCCTGCAAGCAGCTCTGAAAACCTGGTACCCTCACATGATTAATATGTCTGACACAGGTTTGTCAATACAAGCTCTTTATAGCTTATTTCCTTGCTGATACTGGTCAGAGCAAAATACTTTATTCTAGGAAGCAAATGAACCATTCAATTAAGTTACACATTGTTAGTGTTAATATACTTTCACAATAAACGTGTTTTAAGGGAAGCTGGAAAAGATATGTATTTTTTTTCTCACTGTGCATAAAACATAATTGCCCATTGTTCAAAGTCTGTGTCTGTATGCTACACATATTCCAAACGTGCATGTGATGAGCAAAATTAGGAAAGATTTGCGTTCATATATATATGTAAATTAGCTTTCTTGCAAAATAAGAAAAAATATCTTTAAGTAGGTGATTTTTACCTTTGGAAAAGGTTCCTAAAAGTGTAGCTGCTGAGATAACATTTCATTGTCAGGTTGCTGAAATGAAGATTTTGGCTTTAAAAGACTAGTTATGCACCCATGAGCCAAACACCCCATGAGTGAAACTGGGAACTTTTCCTGGGAACTACTCTTGTTTAGGAAGCACAACACAAGGTATTAATGAGGAAAAAATGAAATTTTATTTCAGGACAGTAACATTTATATATTAACTATATGGTGGTTCATTTGCAGAACCACCATAACTCCAAATATATTTACTTTGAAATTATTTGGTAATTGTACCTGCATTTGATAATACTTTTCTTAAAAATATTTTAAAAGAAAATTAAATGTTCAACCTAAAATGTCATATGCTGTCGTTTTTCTTTTGATCAAGCATCTAAATGGGTCTATGTATCCCCATTATGAAGAAAGTATTCTTTCCTGTATGACTGCGTGATGTGTTATTTCTTTATTATTCCTAACCTTTTAAGTGTTAACAGTTTCTCACTGCACAAAAGAATTTCATCTATTTTAATAACATGAGATGGAAACCTTGATCATTTAAACTGTAGAGCCTGGGTCAGATCATTTAGATCTGGCAGTCTTGAGCTACTGTGCCCCCTCTCTGTAAAACTCTATTTAGGCACCTATGTTTGAACTCATAGAACTGCTGTCCATTATTTCTGTAGAGCAACAGTCAACCACATAAGAACAACACATCAGGGTGATTCTATGGAGCATGCTTACCTCTGGCTAGGCACCTGCCTAATTTTAACCAAGGACTCAAAAAAAGGGAAAACTGGCTTAAAGTCTTTGCATCTAAGTAGATTTCTACATGTTAGAGATCAACCTGGAAATAAACAGGAAGAATTGTGTATCCAGCATCAATAAATGTGATATTTTTTTCCTTTCCAAAACCACTGATGTTAGATTTGAAAGCCCATCTGACCAGGCCACAGGTTGGAGCAGTATATCAATACCAATGCTCATGTAAGCCTTAAAATATTCAAGGGATTTGAGTCTGCATTAAAACATGCATTGAAGTTTAATCAGATTTTAGTCTATTATGGGTTTTGATTTTGATCTGTGGTACTGAAGATAAAGTAAGATTTTGTCATTTAATTTAGTGAGGACAGGATTGGTCTCCAGATGAGTAACCTCATATCAGTTCTTAAGCAGAGAACCTGGGAAGAGCTTGACAAGTGTTTCATTAATCCACCTCCTGATATTTTGGTTGAGCTTCTTATGCCGTTGGAATACAGACTGAAGACAACTTAAGATTTCTGAAATGAAAGAAAAAAACACAATGTAGTTTTCACCTTGAATCCTCTTTTTGTCACTAATTCTTACAAGATATGTCTTGAGCATATGTTTTCTATCCTTGACTAAAAAGAGGCAAACTGTTAAAATAAAAATATGATGATGAGAGAATAAGGAGATGCACTTTTGTAAAACAGCTGACTGATGGCAGAATTCCTTAAGGCAAATAATGATGTATCTCATGATAAAAAAATCATAATTCTGTTTATGGTCTTTTAACAATAACCTCCATCTCTATTATACTAATGGCTTAAAGAAAGGAAGATATTTTGTTATGTCCATGCTGAAGTGTGTGTCAGTAAACATGTCATATTTAATTTGTAGAATAACATAATACATACTAATGTATTATACATCAAATCATGGCTTCATGAACCAAAAAATATCTTCCTCTTACATGGTTTATATTTCTGATTACTTTACCTTTGTATTTGAGGGTTTGATGGGTACTTCTAGAATTTCTCCATGAATTAAAAACAAAAGTCTTATGTTCTTGGAAGCAATAGACTTGCAATAGTCTGCAACTAAAAATGTTCCATATACGGATTTTGAAATGCTTCTTAATGAAAATTAGTTGCAGAATAAAGTCTTCAGTGAAAAAAAAAAAAAAAAAAAAAAAAAAAGAATCAAAGTATTGTTTGCCAAAAGCATTTCATAATGTCTGATAAAGAGGAATGCTTTTTCTGTATAACTCAGGTTTTGGTGAAAAATTAATTTATTCTTTCTCTTTTTTTTTTTTTTCCTAGGGTCCAATTAGGTTTCAAAAACCTATTTAAATTATGTTTTAGCCTCCCTCTGGTGTTTTCTATTACCTCTGGAACCTATAATTGGAGGCATGACTGTTTATTATGCTCTAGTCTTTGTTATACCTTTTCTGCTTTCATTGCAGAAATAGGTGTGTATCTGCAGATCAGACACTATTCTTGAATTGTAACATTCGTCAGGTAGTAGCTCCACATAGTAGTTAGGAGTCCTCAGTTTCCACTGAAACCCAAGACTTATAACTAACAATATTTTCAGCAACTTTTCCATTTAATTCTCTGGAATATAAACTATTCATGGAAAGGAGAATGTAATATGAAAAATAATGCAAAAGTTCCAGGGTTCTTGGAATCACCCCTCCAGATGTGGAGAAGTAAATGCCCTGAGGTGCCAAGAAGGGTTTGGTCAGCAACAATGCCTCTACTTCCCTAACATAACTGAAATACCAAAAGAAACTTAATGATATTGCCATAAGCTCATGCATAAAAACTGAACAAAATCCTCTATGTATTACTGCATAGATCTGTAGGAAGCTAACTACAAGTGGGAATTATCTCACATTTCTTCTAAATATAGATCATCAATAAAATTACTGGCAAAAAATTGACAAATATTTTTGACAAATAGCAGGACCAAGGACTTTGAGATGCAAAAGACAGGAAACTACTAGAGGGAGAAAGAAAAAGAAAAAGAGGAGGGAAAAATAGTAGATGTATCCACAGATTAATATTAAAGCACTTTCCTATTTATGGAAATCACCTTTCTGCAAACCTGTTTTCATGATTCAGCAGTCTAGAATCTATGATTTGCAATACTAGATCTATCAGCAGTGAAGGAAAATTTTGGTGGAAGTGAAACCTTATTGTAGAGAGGATAGAGATGAGAGAAATTGTACAGCCTGGGTCTGAATGATCAGTATTTTCAGCACTTTTCTATGACATTATGTAAGTGATACAGTTTCACACAGCTATATAGTGTCAGTACTGGTGCTGGCAAGCATAATGATGGTGAACCAATATTAAAGCCTATGGATGAAGAAAATTAAATCTGAAGTGTCACTGCTGTTGGGAAAATACTGCCAGAGAAAGCAATATTTTAAGATGCGATGCAGACTTTGCATACTCGACAGAGTGTCTTCAAAGTTTTATAGGAAAAATACTACAATGATGTGCCAAAAAAAAAATTTTTAAAACTTTTAAAGTTTAAATTCATTAAACATTTCAGCAGATGAAAATGCCTACATTTCTGGACAAATTTCTACACTAAAATTTCCTAATAACAATTTTCTCTGTTAGTGTATTTTCAAAGAAACACTGTTACTCTTCCAAGAGGTAAAACTCACAATCAGGAAATAACTCATCCACCCACTGCAATTTTTTTTTCTTGATTACTTAGAGTGAAATATTTCTAAAACTATAGGTTCATACATGCTAACTGCTAAGGTAGAAAAAGCTGGAATTTTAACGCCTGTAACAAGGAACCCTTCATGTTTTCAATGTGAAGCCCTGGGTACACCATGAGGAACTGGTGTGTAGGCCATGTCAGGGTCTTAGATATTTTATCATTCTTACATATTATTGACACATGTTAATTCTTCTTCATGTCATCCAAAATCACCCATACGAGATCAGATAGAGTCAATTTTCTTCCTGATTTATCATAACATCATAAATAAATCTAGTATTATAAGATTTCTTGAATATCTGAAGTAGCTTTGATAAACCAAGATATAACATTATGTATTGTCTTTCCATTATTGTATTTAGTATATTGTACTACCCAGAAATTCCAGTGTACTCTGTCAGATTCCAAGAGAGCCACAGATAATTTAATTTTTCTGTAACAAAAAATTCTGAGTATGAAAAGCAAAGTGAAACCGAAAAGAGCATGAAGGGCTTAATAGGAAATTTAAGCATTTTTCCTTTTACTTTCTCTAAAGTTCCACTTGTATTTGTCACTAAAAAATTCTTCCCAGTACACACTCTCTTGAACTACCTTACCTATTTAGAATGTCTCCTACAAATGTTTATACCATGCCAAATACAATAACTGTAAGGAGAGAGTGCAAGAAGACAACTCTTAACTTAGGAAATTTGATTAGAACCATAAATTGCAGAGATATACAGTGCTTTCTGTGTTCTGATGGATTATAACACTTAAACATCTCTTAATATATTGCTTGAGATACAACAAGTCAGTGTGTTTCAATATTCCCATGACAGAGAAGGGCAATAGGCTCCATAGTAAAATGCTCTCACACAGGGAGACTATTAGTCTACAAGTAAACCACCAAATTCCAAGCCATTATTTTTAACACTTAAATGTTAATGTATAATAAGGACAAAAGTTGCTTTTGTCTGTTAAGTGTTTAAATCTGGCCCTGTAACTAATTTCCTTAGTGTTAGACCAGATATACAATGGCTTTATAAACTCAGAATCAGGCCCATGAGTATCTCCAAATGAAGCCCCCCCAATATCATAGTTTGACCTTCAATGATCCTAGTACTAACAGAAGAAACTTTTTCTTTTAACTGCATCATGAGGCTGAAGTACAGTAAAATTTCTGCATAAAGGAAACCAGAATCTCTAGTCTGCTTAATTACCAGCTTGTTCAATTACAAAAAATCAATAAAACCCTTGCAGTTCCAGTTAACTAAAGTTAATAAAATAAATTAATTTTTTTAAAGTTTACAGTGTGAAAGAAGTTTAATCTAGAGTCCTGGGAGCTGTGTCTTAAATACTTCTGACATGACACTAGAGGTGGAGTGACCAAGGAGCTGTTTATTTTGGTAGCTGACGTAAAAATTAATGGCTTATTTGGTCATGATCCATTATTTAGACTGCCATTAAGAACTTCAGCTCAAGCTCTTCTTATTGCCTTAGTTAAGTATCAGAACACTTGGCACAGACCCAGAGAAGTTATCCCCATTCAGTATGGCCAGGACAAGACTCTTTGCCCTTCCCAGGCTGGCACTGGGACTAATAGGCCCATGGCATCTGTGCATTCCAGCTCAACTAATGTGAAAGGAAAAAAATATAACTTCTGATATTGTCTGCATGCAGTTGTAGAGTATGTAAACATAATTTCTTACAGCAACTCAAAGTAAGGAAATGATGATCATTACAAAACAGAAGTTCTTTGCAGTTCTCAACAGCATACAGAAAACAGTAAATTTACCATTCAGAGAAGGTGAATTTTAAGTTTCAGATCATAGAGTAACTATTAGTCCTCCAAAATAATGACGAATGGAATTAAAATAATAACCTTGGTTTGCAGATGGTTGCTTTGTAGCTAACACAAACTATATAAATCTGGGCATTTTCCTAATTTTCACAAAAGTAAACCAGCCTAATTCAGGAATAAAGTTAATGTATTTGGGATTCATGTATTCTGTCCATTCAGGATGTCCTATACTTAGCTTACTGACATTTGTCAGCTGTTGGTTAACTAGTTAATTTACCTCTGCATTCTTGTAGAGGGAAAGAATGAGGGAAAATGTATATTCTTACACTGACTTCTCAACTTTAGGTTGTTAGGCTAATGGCTGTACATATGTGAAACATCCAAGGTAAAATACTTGCCCAGAGCTTTTTCTCTAAAAAGTTCAGGAAGTTTGATATCATTGTATTCTGGGCCTTCCAGAAAGCAAATAACTTCATTCACCTTACTCATATTCACCTTTCTGATCATTTGCCATTTAAACGATTTAGCTTTGTATATCAACACAGTCACCATAGCATCTTGGGCTGATAATATATTTTCCAACTTTTTGGCTCTCAAATCCCATTGCATATAACTTCAAACCTCCTATTTATGCTTGAAACTGCTTCTTGCAAACTGTCTAACCTTTATTAAGAACATATGTCTTTGCTGTCAGCTTTTGTCTCAGTTTCATGATCCCTGCTTTCACAATGGAGACAATGCGGGTGGACGCAAGGATGACAACATGGGAGTACTAAGAAGTGTTCACTGATCTCAATTTCAAAGTTGAGTCTAAAGAAGCAGCTTCGATTCTGTGAAGCATTTAAACCACAGAAACCTTAAAGGGGGTTAAAAGTAGTCCATCTGGCCTTTAAAACACCGTAATTAGCTGCTTGAAAGTTTGTGTATTAGAGACTTTAAATGATATTTACAAGCCGGATTAAACTCCTTGTCTTTTCTTTACTAAGGGTTTGTTGTTTTGTTTCGGGTTTTTTAATATATTCACAAATCACAAATAAGGAAAAATGAATGAGTGCTTGAGGAGAGTACAAGTAAGTTTCTACTAAAAGCACAAGCAAAAAAGGTTTCTGGAGGGTGATGTAAGTACTAGATGGTCACTAGATGGCCACCAACAGTGGCACACAGCTGGATCTGCTCGCAATCACCTTTACTAATGCAGAAGAGCAGATGAATGTGTTACAATCAGTGGTTGTCTTGGACTTAGAAGTGGCATTCAAGTTCCAGTTCACGAGAAAAGGGCTCTAGGATAAAATCTACTGTGAGATGAAATTTCAACTTAATTAGGAAATCGACATAGGACAGATCAGGGAGGGCAAAAGAGGTCAGGAAAACTGTCTACTCTAAATATAGAATAGTCCCTGTTGAGATAACAGGTAGATGTATTAACAGATAAATTTGCCAAAAATCATGGCAGAGTTCCAGTGGGAAAAAAAGAAAAGAAAAAGAAAAAGAAAGTACAGGAAGTAGCTGACTTTGGTCACTGGAAAATTAATGTATTCAGTTTATTTGGCTCAGAGAATAGTGAATAATAGGCCAGCCTGGAAACTGTTAACAAGGTGAGTGATTCAGGAGTATTTCTGGGACCTATATTACACAATTTTTTTTGTCAAGGACCTGCAGGAAGTGACAGAGGGCAACTGCCTGGGAAAAGCCTGCAGCAACATAGTATTCCCCATGGCTGAGCCTGCTCTGGGTAGGTGCCTTGCTAGGACCCATTAGACTACATTATCTTTCATTTTAACCAAAAATTTTATGTTAAGCAGAAGAAAAGGAGGAAAGCAGAAACAGAGAAACTGTCATGGACGTTCAGGACAGGGTTAATTTTTGCAGTAGCCAGGAATGGGCATGACTAGGTCACAAGAGGTTCTTCTATTCAACCTCACATCATTTCTGGGGGCAGGGGAAAAAGGAATATTTTTTAGGGAAAAGGGGTTCCTTATGTTTGAGTAAGTGTGGCCAAGAGGGTGATGGAGTGGCCCCAGTTCCAAGCTGGAGGATGAGCTTGGGTGATGCTGCTTCCAAGCAGGTTGGGAATTTTCTGTTGTCAGGGTTTTCCATGGTGAGCAGTAGCATTTCTTTTCTTGTACCCCCTGCTAATATTTGCTGCTGTTGCTGTTATGTTTTGTTTTCTTATCTCATTGCTGTTTCCAGTAAATTGTTCATGCCTGAAACCATGATCTTTGCTTTCTCTGTCTCCAGTTCTGCTCTCCATCCCACTGCAGAGAGAGGCAGTGTAGAGAGTCTCAATGGAAACACTTAATTAGGAAGAACCATGCTTAAACCACAACAGAAACACATTTACCTTTTTACTTAACTCTGATAAAATACACAATGAGCTAGAGGAATTGCAATTTCAAACCGGTCTATAGAATCATATTTAACTATTCACTAGAAAGAAAAAGAAAATATCTTCTTTAAACTACATGACTTCTTAATTCACATAAACAATGTGATTGTATTTTTTAAATGTTATTCTTAGTTAAATTTAGTATTAGCTTTAATATTGTTAGTAAAATACATAAGCTTTTTTTTTAAAAAAAATATTTTATTACTGGAATACCAATTATTTACATAGAAAAACAATTGTTCAGAACACAAACATGTGAAAACGCATATGCTACAGAAATATTTTGTTCTGGAATAACAAAAAAAAAAATTGTTAATTATCAATTCTGATGAAAAAACTATGTTTTTTATTTTAATCGAATTTGTTAGGATTATAATAAAATACCTATTAAATGCCAAAAATAAATTTTACATTTTGTTAACTTTTAATTTTTAAACTTCTGCATATTTGACAGTCAAAGCCTTCAAAACCAGATTAAAAAACCCTCCAAAACTTTAAAACCCAACTCTATACTGTTAGCCTAAACTGAGAATTTTTAAATATTCCGAAAAAAAATGCATACAAATATTTCACCATTTAAAAACTCACTTTATGTTATACTAAGAAAAGGTCATAATTCTTCTTTCATAGACTCTTCATAGAAATTCTAATGTTTCCCTCACATTCACAATACACTGGAGTGCAGTAGTTTTTGCATTTGCTCAGAGGATAAAACTGTCCTGGGTTGACGGTGCCTCTGTATCCCAGATCGTGAGATTGTTGTGTCTGGCGGCGGCGGCCTTTCCCCGCAGCACTTCCCCCCCCTGCTTCCCCCCCCACCAGGGGCAGGCTGCTCCGGCCTGGCTTGCTTTTGCTGCTGCTGCTGCCACTGCTGCCTGCCTGGCTTGCTGCTGCTGCTGCTGTCGGCTGCCTCTCTTTTGCTATTTTTCCGCTGGCTTTGGCTCCTTTTCT
>VZUI01091960.1:0-15352 GCA_013401135.1 Cettia cetti | reverse complement strand
CTGGTTTGAGCAGCAGATAGCCCTGCAGGGAGGATGGGTCCTGGAAGGGAGAAAGAACCCTGCCCCAGCTGGTTTGAGCAGCAGATAGCCCTGCAGGGAGGATGGGTCCTGGAAGGGAGAAAGAACCCTGCCCCAGCTGGTTTGAGCAGCAGATAGCCCTGCAGGGAGGATGGGTCCTGGAAGGGAGAAAGAACCCTGCCCCAGCTGGTTTGAGCAGCAGATAGCCCTGCAGGGAGGATGGGTCCTGGAAGGGAGAAAGAACCCTGCCCCAGCTGGTTTGAGCAGCTATGACAGAACACACACTGCTGGGTACATCCTGCAGTGCAGCCCAAGACAAGGACCTTTCCTCCTCCACTCAGCACTCTCCTGATCCTCTCTCAGCAGAGCCAAGGTTTGCTGCTGTTCCCAGAGCACTTCATGCTAGAGTGTGAGTGTAATGAAGTAAATAACACATGAGGCCTTACTGACCTGTTTAATTTAAATAATTTCTTTCCCTGCAGCTCCTTCCCCAGGATGTGTATCCAAGAAGAGCAGGTCTCTGAGCTGCTTGGGGTGTTTCACAGCTCCTGAATCCATGTTTTCACAGCAATTCTGCTGATTTCTGCTGTTCTCTTCCTCATCTCAGCATCTAAAAGCAAGAGGTCAAAGAGATGGTCAGATACTCCCTTTTGGATGTGGGCAGAAGCCCAAGAAATAAGTGATCAAAAGGTCACGGTTGCCTCAATACCCGATTACAGACCCGTTGCAAAAATCCAACAGTTCCCTGTTAGAGCCCCTAAAAAATCTGAAACTGAACTAAAAGCCATCTAAAACTGCAGTTACATCTGGCTTTCAGTTTCTTCTCGCTGCCTTCTCTTTTTAAGTTGCTCATAAATTCTTTGGATACAATTCCTTTTGGGCTAAAGTTTTCTAAGTTTGGCCATCCCTCAAAAGTACGTTAAAAAATAAATACAAAACTTGAGAAAATGGGTTTGAGAAAATAGCTGTGCAAAAATCCTGTCCTGCCTTCATTTTCCCCAAACCAGAGCCCCCCACCTCAGCCAGGCAGACTGCACCAGTGTGCAGACTGGGATTTGGTTGGTGAGGGGCTGGGTGGAAGAGGACTCAGATCTCCTTCACCTCAGCCCCTTCCTCCTCCACTTCTGTGAGAAATGAGGCCAGATTATTTTCTTTACAGCTCCTTTCCCACAGTTGTTCCCTGCTCCACACCACCATGGGATGCACCACTGAGGCAGGCAGAGAGGGTTTGCAGGCTGGGCAAGGAGGGGATGGAATCTGTAACAATTCTGGGATGGGATCAGCTTGGAAAAACCTCATCCTGGGCTCCCATGGTCATACACAGCCCATGGCCATGGACAGCCCCCAAACCCCTTTTATTACTCAGCTAAAATCCTGTTTCCTGAAGTGTTCAAGGCCAGGTTGGACAGGTAGGAATGGGATGAGTGTTGAGGTTCCTTCCAAGCCAAACCATTCTGGGATTGTTTGGTTCTGGAACATGCAAAAAGTGTCATGGAAAAAACCCAGTGTCCTCTACAAATCCTGGGTGGATTTGTGCCCTCTACACACCCTGGGTGGATTTGTGTCCACTACAAATCCTGGGTGGATTTATGTCCTCTACAAATCCTGGTGGATTTGTGCCCTCAGCATTCTAAGAAGTGGCTGAGATGGTTGAAGGAAAATACAAAGCTCGTTTGAGTATCACCCAACAGCCTGGCTGTTCAAGAAGCTCTCCCTCCTCTCTGTTCCCTTGCCATGCTCCTACAAGCAGATTTTGTGGTAGAACCACCAGTAAATAAGGCTAGAAAATAATATTTTCCTGCTCCTCTCTGTGTTTTAAAGCACTGAATTATGCAGGAGCTGTAAGAAGTGGCAATGCAGCTTTAGGAAGATGAAAGCAGGGATTTCCTGGGGTGGGAATGCTCCCTTCACCCAGGAGCTGGGAACTTGCCTGGGGAACAGAGAGCTGCTTGTCAGCTCCACACAGGAGATCATTTTGCATTCATTCTCCATCCCCATTGTGTGGATGACAATGGCCGTGCCCAGCCTCGGGCAGGATGGTGGTGCCACGCTCTGGTGGGTGACAAACAAGGGACACAGCGTGGTCCTTCCTGGGCCAGGGAGGAAGGGGATGCCTGCCTTAATTCAGACACACACTGAGGGGTCTGTAGGAATTGGGGGCTTTTCTGCTTTTATTTCTGTTGGTTCTTCCCTCCAGGCTGAACATGGACACACTGGTTTAACCTGCAACACACAAACACAGGGTTTGAAAAAGTAAATCCACCAAAACTCAGTCCTGGGGGATTTATTAGATCAAAATTCTCTTCCAGTTTTTTTGAAAGACACCTGTAGGATCCAAGACCACATAAATCATGGTTTCTCCAACTGCAGGCAAGTTTGGGAAGGGTCTTTAGATAATCTGCATCATTTAAATGACTTGGCCTCATCTGCAAATGCCTTAAAGGAGCTTAAAAATAGTGAGTTTGGAGATGGAGAAGTAAATGTTTTAAACCCTCAGGTGTGCTCTTGGAGCAGGGACCCTGGATCCACACCCAGAGCTATACTGGCAGTTAAAATAAGTCCTAAATACAACATTTGTCTTCCTTGCCCCCTTGCAAACCCTTCCTTTTAAATGCAATCCCAGCTTTACTGCCCATGAGCACATAGAGATTGGCTTGACCCTGTGATGTTCATAAACTGGACTTGAACAAAACCCTCAAACAACTCAGGGAGGAAAAACCCCAAGCAGAGCCCAATTCCAACACCTGGCATTGCTTTCCCTCCTGCCAAAGATTGTCCATCTCCAGCTGGGATGGACACTGGACTGCAGGCAACTGGGCTCATGTGAAAGAGATAATCTTGAGAGGGCCTGGAAGAACTGGCAGTGATGCCCTGGGAAGGCTGAGCTGGAACAGAGACTGCACAGAGCTAAGAGAATAAAGTAGGGATTTATTAAAGGCTTTAAAGGATACACCTTGGGCAGGACAAGAGCCTGGCCAGGGCTACACACAAGGTGGACACAAAATGGTCACAAAATGGTCACAAAATGCCCAAACAGTCACGAGGTCTCACACTTTTATAAGTTTTGGTCTATTTGCATCTTGGGTTTAATTGTCCAATTACAGCCTCAGGTTATGCAGTCCCATCCTTCTTGTTCCTCCCTTCAGCCACCCTTGTTTGTGCTTTTGGGCCTGAAAACTTGTACCAGCTGTCCTGGGTCTCCAGCAGGAAAAGGATTTGTTTTGTGTCCCTGCTCTGTGCAGAGCTGAGTGACCCTGACTGTGAGCTCAGAGCTGCACCCCTGGGCAGCACAGAGCCTGAAATACATGAAAGCTAAAACTCAAGGGATCAGCAGGGCTGGAGACATCCCTGGAGAATGCTCTGGAATGGTGGGAGGGTGGACAGCAAAGGCTCCTTCCAGGAAAGAGCCAGCTGATGTTACATGCATCTCGTCATCACTAACAACAAAAAATAGCCTTGGAAGGCTGGGTGAGAGCTGACCTCTCCTGGAAAGGGGGGCTCTGGATGGCTGAAATTGGAACAGCACATGTGCACCCTCCTTGCCTGTGTGAACCCCTTTGCTTTCTCCTCTCCTGCTCCAAATTTTCCAAAAAAAATTGGAAGGTTTCTACCCCTGCCTGTTCTGGTGCTTGTGGGCTCACACTGCCCTCCAGCTCCTGCCTGGAGAGAACAGAGCCATGGGCCAAATTATCTGGAAGAATCCCCCAAACCAGAGCTTGCACCTCCCCCTTGGATGATCCTCCTAAAATTAGTGATTCCTGGCGCTGGCTGGCCCAGGAGTCAGGCTGTGATAACTGCAGCAGCAGTGCCTAACTCGTGGCTGGTGCTTTTTGCCATCCAAGTGCCTTTCCTGCATTCACCACCTCATTTACTGATAAGGAAAGGAAGTGGGAAAGGCTTTCCCTGCCAGAGCCACAATGCCAGATGAAGGATGCATGATGCATTTCCCTAAACTTAAATTTGGCCCTTTTTCCTCTTGCCAAAACAAGCAAACAAACAAACATCTGAGACTTCATTGTGGTTTGGGGGGACTGGAAGTCACGGGGGCAATGCTGATTTTCCAAGGCATCTGCTGAATCACTCTCCAGGGCTGGGGAAGAGCTGGCTCTGGTGGAGGAACACTCCTGATCCAGGTACACAGCTGCCCTTGCCCTGGGGACAATGCTGACAGGACACACAACAATGGCCTGGGAAGCAGTTGAAAGGTTTTGATCACAGTTTCAGTCAGGAATCAGCAACATTCCTTTCCCTGGAGGTTACTGTGGCATGGATTAAAGCAGGACTAAAGTTCAAGCAAAATGTGAGCCAGCATTGCACAATGCTGGCAAAAGGTCCCGTCATGAGCGCTTTGAGATTGTGGGGAAGAAGAGATTTAACCCCTTTTCCTGCTTTTTCCCTCCTGCTTTGCCACCCAGATGATCTCCAGGAGGTGCAGGGGGATCTGCTGAGCTTTCTGAAGGCAGCCCTGTGATTTGGCAGCCCAAAGGGGCGAGGTGCTGGAGGGTTTGGTTTCTCTGGCAGGCCTGGCTGTCACACAGCCTGCCCTGGGGACACAGCTCAGAGAAACCAAGGCAGGAGGCTGCTCCCCACAGCTCTTCTGTCAGACCCTTTGGCATGGTGGTTTCACTTTTGGACCCTGCATTCAGAAAGAAAAGAAAAGGGCTTGTTTTCAATCCATATAGCACAGAAACAGGGCCCAGGTCTCTTTTCCAAACACCTCTCCACACCTACCTGCACCTTCCTAACATCCCAGGAGTGCTTGGCCCTGCATCCCTGTCCTGGATTTGTTCCATCCCTCTGTCCATCAGAGACGTTATCAATTCCCTGAAATAAACCCAGCTCCAAGGCATGCTGCTGTTCCCAGGGGTTGCAGCTGTCACAGAGATCACTGCCTGCACCTCCTTGCAGGGGATGGGAAGCCCACGGCCCCACTCTGTGAGCTTCAGGTTCCTGCTGGGGCTCCCAGCCCTGGGAAAAGGCTCCAGATCCGAGCATCAGCATGTCCCAGGTGCTCAAGGGGAAGAAGGATCCTCACCTGAGCAAGTGCTCAAGTGCACACCTCTGCATGCACAGGCACAGGGAGGGGCCGGGGATGAGGGCTCAGCTCTCAGCTCTCTCCCTGCTGCTGGAATCTGAGCTCAGCAGGGCTGTGGAGCAGCCTGGCACCAGGGCTGGAGGCAGCCAGGGGTGTTCACTCAGTGTGTGACACAGGCTGTGACAACCATGTCCCCTGTCACATTCCCCAGGCCGTGCCCTGGAGCTGAAGCATCTCCATGGAAGAGCAGTGCTCTCCACCCCATGGAAGGGCAGGCAATGAGGAATTCCTCACAGCTGGAATTCAGAAACTCTCCCTGCAGAGCCTCTATCACACCAGACCACTGGCTTGTGCCTGCTTTCACCACAGATGAAATCTAGGAGATGGACTGGGAAAAATGTGGGCTTGGAAAGCAGAAACACGGCTTTGATGTGCAACCACCACCCCTCTCCTCTTTGTTCTTCCTTCTCCCTCACGCCAAGCTGCTCTAATAGATGCTTTCCCTCTGCCCCACCATTCAGGGGTCCCTGTGCAGATGAATCCATCACTCAGATAAATATCCAGCAGCCACGAGGCAGAGAGGGCCAAGGAAAACACGCATCCATCAGCAGATACGTGGTGGAGCTCTCCCCCTCCTTGAGGGATTCACCTTGGGAATTCAATCACCAAGTGATGGCTGCAGTGAGGAGAGGTGGGAGGGAATCCAGGACCCCCCAAATCCCACAGAGGATGCTCTCAGTGTCCCTCCAAGGTGGTTCACTGGAGAGGAGCACAGCCCACCCTGAGCTGGGCCCAGCCAATCTGATCTCCTGCAAAAGTCTGAGGGGAGGCTGTAGGTGCTGCATGGGCTGGTGGCTGTCAGGAAGGCAGCATGGACAGGACAGAGGCCATCAGCTCACAGCCACTGACCTCCCCGAGCTGCAGAAAAACAAAAATAACATCCTGGTGGTTTAAAATATCCCCCCAAAAAGAAAAATTAAAAAAAAAAAAAAGCAAAGCAAGACAAATTCCCATGAAGACACACAGCTTCACCACATCTTCCATCTTGCCTTCCCACAGAGCCCTGGCTGATCTCCAGCCCCAGCTGGGCACAGCAGAGATTTCCCAACACAGCAAAGTGCTGTGTGTGACACAGGGACACCGGGCAGGACCTGCCCCCCTCACCCACCCCAGAGCTGCAGGAATTTGTGTCCTGCTGGGCCAAGGGAGATAAAAAATGTGCCATCCCCATCCAGGACTGGGGGGATGCTGGGGCTGAAGGGATGGGAGGAATTTTGGCTGAACTGGGAGAATGAGTCAGGCTGGGGGATCACAGCCAGGCCGGGGTGGAAGGGCCTGGGCTGCCCAGCAGGCATGAGCAGAGGAGAGTGGGCCTGGAAACCACAAGCACACACGTGTCTCAGGGATCCTTGAGAGGTTTTTATCTTCTTTTCTTTGTGTTAGAGCCGGGATTAACACACAGGAGTCACAGTTTCATGTTCAGACTCAATGTTTATTAATTCTTATCTCTATTACAGTCCCACAAGGTGTGAGCTCTAACCAGCAAGGTAGAAAATGGAGGTGCCTCTAAATCTTTCCAGGGTTATTTGAGTGTAAATTACCCAATAAAGAGATGACACCTAAATTATTTATACTTTTAACCCAATAATGACCACCCAAGGCCTGCAATGTGGAGCTCTTCCACCCAGTTAGAAAAAAAACACCTGAAACCAAGAGGAAGGTGAAGGACTTAGACAATGCCCTAAATCCTCCATATTGCCCCATATATATTACTGTATACTAAAACCCCAAATTATAAGTTTTTCACCCTGTGAGATCACACAATTCTACTCCAGCTGCACACCCACAATCCCAGTGCCATCACTCAATTTTGGAAGCTGTTCCAGCCTCAGGTCAATGCAGTGCTTGCCTGAGGGTCAGTGCCTGTCAGCACAGAAAGCCTGAAATTCTCAGCTCCCAGGGTTCCAACAGCTCCTGACCATTCCTCCCAGCTGCTCTCATCAGGAAGACCTTTAATCTTGGTGAATCCATTCTTTCCACAGGCTGAGAGCACCTGACATGCCTCAAGGAGGACTCCTGCACCTCCCACCTCATCCCAGCAGAGCCCCTCACGGAGCTGCTCTGCCCAGGGCAGGGCTGCTCCTTCTCCTGGTACAAGGGTGACCTGTGCCGTGTTGATCCCACAGCGTTCATCCTACGGGAACACAGCTTGGACACCTCTGTGGGATGGGATGGGAGCTGGCCTGGGCTCTGGGGAGGAGGCCAAAGTCAGCAGGGATACTGGGAGAGGACCTCAGGCACTGGCTGGGAGAACGAGGATGGATCTGAAAACGTCACACATTTGCCAGGAGCTGTCAAGGAAAATAAATTAATGTGCAAAGCAGAAGGAGGGAAACAACCAGAGGGTGTGGCAGGGTCTCTCAATACTTTGCTCCACTTCAATCCCAACCTTGCGTGGGTTTGGGTCTGTTTGGATGGAAGAGTAGAAATTTGGAGTGAAGTCAGGATCAAAGCCTTAGGAAGTTGTTGGCACTGACACAGTGTAAGAAGGAGATGTACAATACAACATTTTCCTGTCGTCCCAGTCCATTTTCCATGTATCTGGTGGGAGCCCTGACTCTCTCCTCCCACCAGCTCCATGAGACACAAGTGCTGTGCTTTTAAGTGCTGATCTAAGGGAAAGCTGAGAGCTTGCTGCTGCTCCCCTGCATGTGATAGATCACCATGAACAGTCTCTCCTCCTTGATATTATGGGCCCCAACCCGTGATCTTGGGAAGAATTCAAAGTCTGGCTTATCAGCAAAAAAATAATCTAGTTAAACTTAAAACAGCAAGACTCAGCTCAGGCTAGAGGATGATTTATTAAGAATCATGGGCTTTGGAGACAGAGAGAGGGAAAGGAAGCCACAAACCCCACATACAGCCTGTAAAAGTTCCAGTTTACAATCTGGCATGAGCAGCTGGACAGCTCAGGCTGGAAAATCAGCTGGGATTCATCCCAAGGTAGAGATGAGACTGCCCTGAGTTCAGAGGCAGCAGAATCTGCCTCCTGGGCACCCCCATCCCCTGCACTGCCCAAGCTTGGGGTGACCAGGGAGATGTGGCAAATCTCACGTGCTCACCTGATTTGGGCACAGCCTGGCTTCAAGAGGAGCTCACAGCAAAATCCCTTTCAGTGACAAATAGCTGCACTTTCTCTCTCTTAAGCAGGCAGAAATATTTCATTTGATTAACTAACCATTTGTTTAAAGCAGGCATCTCTATGATAAATGTATATCTAAATATACACCTGGCAAGTTTTTTTACAAGACCAAGACAAAAAGCTGGAAATAAGGTGAAAAGAATTTATCAGGAACAAGGTGTCATCTTTGCAAAAGGAAAAATTCCTTTTTTCCACTAGGAAGCTGTTACATCCCAAATCTTTGGCTCATGCTTACAGAAAGCACTGCAGGCTTTATTAATGATCACTAAAATCCAAGGATGAAAACATCCAAGCTCACTCCTCCCTTTCTGCAGAAGTGTTATATTCATTCATAAAAGGGAAAAAACCCAATCCACCAACCTGATACCATCAGCTGGGAGGAAAATGTTCAGGAAACAAAGCAGTGAGGATGGATTTCTTCCCTGTACCATTCTCATTAAGGCCTTCTATTTGAATAAAGGCTCTGAAAAGTGGCAAAAACCTGAGATTCTCTCAAGGGCAAAGTCACAGCTTGGCTTCCAGATGGGTCCCAGACAGGGAAAATCTGTTAATGAAGCCAGAAATGACAGGGAAACCTTCCCCTCTCTGCAGAGGGGTTTTGTCTGGGCAGTGGTTACACAGCAGGGCTGTGTGGGGTAGGAATGTGCTTGGTAGGGATGTTAAAGGCAGGGCTTTGATTCCCAAGTCTGGCAGAGCAGCTGAGCACTGCTGGCATTCAACACCCAAGATCCGTGCAGGGCTCTGGGATGGGGACAGAGCCTGGGATTTTGCTCCCCAAACCCTGCTGTGTGCTGCTCCTGGGGGAGGCAGCTGCTCCCTGAGAGGCTCCCAGGACTTGCTGCACTGGTCTGTGGCAGCCAAGTGCCAACCTGGGGGCTGCAGCAGGGCTGTGAAAGCAGATACAGATCAGCTTAGTGGAGATGTCACACCTGGGGGTTATCCCAAACCTGACCTCAGCAGGGATGGGGAGCACTGTCCATCTGCTGGAGGAGAGGGAGAGGATGGGGGGCTGCTCCCACAGGAGACAAATCCTCTCCTTTTGAGCCACGATGTGAGCCGTCCCCCTGCCAGCTGCCAGCCACAACAAAATAATTTCCAAATGATCCCCACTGGCCTCTGTGGTTTGTGTAACTTCACCTGATTGCATCTACTTCCTTCTCTTTGGAGGCAGAGATGAACAGTCAGGAGGGCTGTCCTGGTTTGGAAGGACAGGTGTCTGCCAGGGAAAGCTGGAGCTTCCCTTGGAAAGGAGAATGTGAACCCCTCCCTCCAAATTATTATAATTTTGCAAATAGGGGCTTTCAGGCAAAGATATGGGAATAGGAATAACAGTTGTTTACTAGGAATATTAAACATACAAATGTAGTAGTACAAAAAAAACAAACAAGCAAATAAAAATCTTGGAAAACTGATAGAGTCAGAACACGACCTGACACCCTGTTGGTCAGGATATTGGGAGCAGTCCAAATAAATCCTCCTGGAGTGACAGATGTGGTTCTGGTGGAGCAGAGATGATCCTGTAGAAGGGTCCAGTGGTGCTGGGCTGGCTCTGCTCTTCCTCTGGGAATGCCGTGCACACAGGCTGTGCTGCTGCTCCAAATCCCAGCTTGGCTCCAGGCAGGAATGCTGGGCTCCTCCCCTGGCTGCAGCCTCTCCCCAGGGGCTGATGGAATTGTCTGAGCCCTGCAGTGAGCCTGGCTGGCCCCTGAGCAGCAGATAGCCCTGCAGGGAGGATGGGTCCTGGAAGGGAGAGAGAACCCTGCCCCAGCTGGTTTGAACAGCAGATAGCCCTGCAGGGAGGATGGGTCCTGGAAGGGAGAAAGAACCCTGCCCCAGCTGGTTTGGGCAGCAGATAGCCCTGCAGGGAGGATGGGTCCTGGAAGGGAGAAAGAACCCTGCCCCAGCTGGTTTGAACAGCTGCCCATTAGCAGAAGGCACCCACCCCCTACCCCCAGAGTTATGAGGAATGGGTTATACAAGAGATAAAGAAAACACCTCCCCAGCCCATTTCAACAGATGGGAAATAAAATAAACATTTTTGGTTACATATTACAACCCAAGACAAGGGAAAAGCAAACCCAAGGCAGTTTATGCTGCACCCCAGGAGCCTCTCTGGACATTTGGGACAGCCCTGGGTTTTATTCCAAGTCCTAAAGGGGCAGCTTGCATCCCTCTAATCCAGCCAGGAGACAAGGAAATAAATGACCAATGCTAAGTAAAGCTCTGAACAGGAGCTTTGTGAACACAGACCCAAAACCAGAGATTTTTTGCCTCCTCCTTTATTAAACTTTGTCAGTGGATGTCAGCAAATGCTCTCACCACAGCCTAAGGGCCCAGTGATGGCTCTCTGGGATTTTCCCAAGAGGAAGCACAGGAGAGGCTTCACTCCCTGTGGGGTGCAGGAGAAATCCTTTACACCTCAGCTGGATCATTTCCAGCCCCAGTCCTGAGCAGCGCCATCTGAGCAGGGCACTCCCCAGATTTGGGGAGACCAAATCAGATCATGGCAATGAGAAATGGAAAGGCACTGGAAATTAAAGCCCAATGATTCCTCTGTCCTTTTTCTTGTCGGGTCAGGAAACCCAAGCTGAGTCTTGGGTTCAATCTGGCTAGATAAATTCTGGATAAACAAACCCCATTTTTATTCTCCTGGTTTAATCCTTATGACCCTGTGGCCAGCAAAATATTCTTCCTCCTTAAAAGCAGGCCTCTTAACCCCCAGAATGGTGATTTGTAACCCACCCTCATCTCTTTAAATATTAATTTTTGCTTTCTTGGTGGCTCTCCTGCCGAGTCTCACATTCGTGAGAGGGATTCAAGTCAGTTGAATGCACCAAGGAAATAAGAGCCCACCCAGCCCCAGAATCTGTTCTGTGTGCTGAGTTCCCAAATCCCTGCCAGTGAGGCCTCAGCACCACCAGAGGCTCAGCACCAGCAGCAGAGGGCAGAGGTTTCAGTCCCCACATCCTGCATGGGGCTGACATCAGTTCCTCCTGCTTTTATTGACATGGTCCCAGCTCTGGCCTGATTTTTTTTAATTACCTCATAATTCTTGCAGCACTCAGAGTTTTTATAAGCCTCCTGCTTTCCTCCAGGTCAAGAATGAATGGCCCCAGCTGCCCCGTTTTTTAATCACCAAATAGCAGCCAGCAGTAAAAGAGGAACGCAGATGCATTTCCTTGCTCTGATGAGAGACCCACGGTGGGGTCTAAAGGAGGAAAAACTACTCACATTTTAGGTAGTTTTGGGGCCTTTCTTGCCCCCTCCATCTCTTGGTGCCAGGAGGTACCCAGGGAGTTGGAGATGCTCTAAAGCACAGACATCCCTCACGCCCTGAGAGCTGCAGGCTTCCACTTCAGGGAGGTTTTTGAGGATTTTATTTTTGTCAGACACTTTGGAAATGTCTTAGAGAGAGAGTAGCAATAAGAGGTGAGTATAAACCTGGGAAGTGGAGGAGTGGGCCTGGAGGGCTGCCTGTGGGTGGTAGGAAGCAGGTGGGGTTTGGCTTTTTTCTGGCAATTAGGAACAGATCGAAGCTATACGAGAGCGGGGAGCGAGGGCTGGTTTGAGCTGCAGCCAGGCAGGGATTTTAGGGAAGGTTTCCCGTTAAAACACCCACCCTGCAACAAACCTGAGCTGAGAACAGGGAGACAATCCCACCCCACACTGCTGTCATTCCCACCCCACACCGCTGACATTCCCACCCCACACTGCTGACACTCCCACTGCTCACAAAGAAGCTCTGCTCTGCTCTGTGGTCTGGCCAAGACAGAGAGAAGAAATTTTCTTCCCCAACCAACCATGCAGATCCCCTGGGGCCCAGAGCCACCTTCTTCTCAGGGCACAGCAATTCCTCTGCAGCAGACACCCAGCAGGCAGCAGCTCTGGAGAGAAGATGAGATTATAATACAATATAAAATATGTTCCTGGGTCACTGGGTGCTGTTTAGGTTGGCTGGGGGACACGGGGACAGCACTTCTGCCAGCATGGCCCTGCTCACAGCATGGCCCTGCCCTGCAGCCCTGGGAAACCATGTCCTCCCCACAGGGAGAGGCCTGAGGGAGGGAGGAACCCATGGATTATCTGTGGGAGATGCTTTAGCTGCTGGTTTCGTGCAGCTGGTTAAAGTGACACAAACCAAACTGCAACCCTCAGCGGAGACTCTACAGAGCAGGGCCCAAAGGCTGGACAGGAGTTGATTTTTTTTTTTTTTTTTTTTTGGAAAAACATAGAAAAGGGTAAAAGTGACCATGTTTGGAGAGGGGCAGGTGTCAGAGGATATTCTCTGGTGAGAGCTTTGTGGGGTGGGGCTGGCTGTGTCCTTCAGCAGTGAGCCTGCACAGAGACAGGCACCGATCATTCCAGTGTGAAGCCAGCACAACAAACTGCTGCAAATGCTTCCATGAGGCAAAGCTGGTTCCAGAATTTTCACTCCAACCCTCCTGGCACCCTCTCACCCTCTGGGAAGTGCAGCCCTTCCAGAGAGCCCTTCCCTGTGTGACAGGTGAGCAGAGAAGGGCAGTGCTCAGGGTGTCCACGCTGACCCCATTCCTTCACCTGGATGGAAGCTGGAGGGAGGATGAGCAACAAAAATCTCCCAAAAACATCCCCTAGAGAGAGACAATCCTTCTGGCCTGCCAGCCCAACCAGCAGCCCAGGCTGGGAAAAAGGGCCAGCCATGAGAATCCTCTGCTGGGGCACGGGAACAGCTGGCAGCAACTGGTGGTGTTTGTTCAGATGAGAACAATTTTCCTGTGCTTGTGCTCTTGACAAATGCAACCTGGCCTGCCTGCCAACAACAACACCAGGGCAGGATGGGGCTGTATCTCTTTCCAGCTGAGCTGTCAGCTGCACTGGGGGCTCTGGGGTTCACTGGGCTCTTCAGTCCTACAAGCATCCCCAGCCTCAAAGGGGAAATGTGAAATCACACACCCTGCAGTGTGTGATTGCCAGACCCCTCCTTCCTCCCTCAAAACCTACTTTGGAGGGCTCCCATCCATGCCAAGGCCACGGGGATGGACAGCAGGGGCTTGACCAGGGCCAGTGTTTGCCCTGAGGGGAGAGATGTCAGGATCACATGCACAGGGACACACAGGAGGGGTCACTCGGAGGGACCGAGTCTGCTCTTCCCATGAGAAAGTCAGCCTGCAGCTTCCAGAGACAGCAGCTGATACAGAAATACCTCTTCATCCCTTGCCAAGCCCTCTGGAAAGGGCCAGAGCCCCTCCTGACCCCAGCATTCCCTGGGCACCAGGACAAACAGAAATAACACAGGGAACAGAGAGCAGGATCACAGAATATCCTGAGCTGGGAGGGGCCCACAGGGATCATCGAGCTCAAATCCTGCCCCTGCACAGGGCAATCCCAAAAATCCCACCGTGTGCCTGAGAGACAAGGACTGAAGCAGAAAGGTCCCAAGTGATGCCCTCATGTCCCCAGGGCATGGCAGGACATGAGGCAGGAGCTGCTTCCCTGCACACAACAGTCTCCATCCCTTTACAGCTTCCCAGGAGTGTTGTGTGCTGAGAGCATCACCAGCAACCTTATCCATATCCCCATTTTATCCTCTCCCTAGCCCCATCCCCATCCATATCCCTGTCCCTGTCCCTGTCCCTGTCCCTGTCCCCATCCCTGTCCCTGTTTTCCCCATCTTTCAATTTTCAGAGAAATCTGATGGCTGCTTTACTTCACGTGCTGAATAATTTCAGCAGCATCTCCAGTGCCAAATAAGAAAACACATTTCTGGTTCTGAAACTCACTGAGAAGCTCTGAGATATCTGAGAGTGAATCAAGCCCACAGCAGGAACAGAGGCAATTGGAATGAAATTAAAAAGAAAGGGAAATCATGATTTGTGGGCACCTTGAGATAGAGAAGAGGAGCCCATCTCAGAAAGGAGTGAAAAAATAAGACTTTGTATGAGGTCTGGAGAGATAACTTCAAGGGGAAAAGCTAGACAGTGTTTTTCCAGCTGAATAGAGTTTTAGCAGACAGGATTTTGCAGGCACATTTTGGTTTGATGAAAACCTCTTCAGAGAACACTTCCTCAGAGTTCTGAGAGTGTTGTGTTTGGGAGGGTCAGTGCCTTGTGCTGTGCCTTATTCCTCTCCTGTATCCAGTTTTACTTGTAAAGACAAGAGGAAATTCCTCCTCTCATGAATATTTCTCTGCAGGTGAAATTCCAAACTGCTCTATTTAAAGATGACCCCCACAGTCAGAAACATTTGAATTTCTGGCAGGATGGAAATTCCTTATTTCTTTAGCACCCGCTGAGGGGCTGAGGGGTTCTGCTGGTGAGACTGAGGGGTTGTGGAGCTCCTGCCTCAGTTTCCCTGTGCACAACCCCAGGATCTGTTGGGAAGGGTGAAAATCCCCCTGGCACATGCATTGCTGCAGGGCTGATGGTCCTTAGGGTTTCTCTTTCTGATGGAGACCCAGTGAGCTCTCAGGCTGCCAGCTCCTGGCTTTGGGAGCACCCTCGGGAAGCGGCATGGAGCAGGGAGGGTCTGTGGAGGGCTTCCCCCGGTGTTCACAGACAGCCTCTTCCTTCTCACCAGACGTCCTGGCCGGTTTGGCCGCCCCTCTGGTGGGCCCAGCGCCAGCCTTGTCTCCTGGCACGCTGCGGGGCGGTGAAGGAGGGATGGAGGGATGCAGGGGAAGCTCTGCCTCCCAAATCCCATCTCCAGCCCGAGGCTGCCCGGGCCGCGCCGCTGCCGACAGCTTTATTGCTGCTGAGCCAGCCCCGTGGGGAGAGCTGGCCCCGCAGCATCCCTGCTCCACAGCTGCGCAGGCAGGGAGAGCAGCTCTGGAGAAGAGGGGGAGAAATGCCCTGGAAAGCAGTGCTGGAAAGTCGGCCACCATCAGGGAAGTTCATACTTGCACAGAGGGAGGCTGAAGGGAAAAACTCCTGAGATGAGGTTTTTGTAACGGGAAAAAGGGGAAAAATCCCAGAGGGTTTGCACATCAGCTTCTCTTGGCCCTCCAAACCTTGAACCAGGTTCTCCCTTATCCCCATCCCCGTCCCTATCCCTATCCCTATCCCTATCCCTATCCCTATCCCTATCCCTATCCCTATCCCTATCCCTATCCCTATCCCTAT
>VZUI01091957.1:0-39040 GCA_013401135.1 Cettia cetti | reverse complement strand
ATGGATGGATGGATGGATGGATGGATGGATGGATGGATGGATGGATGGATGGATGGATGGATGGATGGATGGATGGAGCACAGAGGTAACCTTGGGTTAAGGACCTATGCCCTGGGAGGCAGCATTTTTTAGACAAATCCCCAGGCTAGTGTCTTCTCCAAAGAGGGCTGCAGTCTCAGCTGTGTGCATAGCCTGTTTTGAGGCTGCTCTGGAGTGTAGGAGTGTTTTCTTCCCTTACATATTTTAGAGTATTACTGACCAGTTGCAGTCAAATGTGAGACTGAGATAGGGTAACAGCAAGTATTATAGAAAGGAGACCCAGAAAAAGACCCTCATGCTGTGAGGAGCTTGTTGATTTTCCATCACTTTGGTCTCTTGGCTAGTAAATCAAAAGGCATGAACCTGTTTGTGGACTGGCACACACAGCTCTGCCAACTGTTCTGTCAAGAGCGAAGGGGCTTGGAAAGAGAAGGGGTACTGCTGGTAGGTGGGGATAGGGGAGATGTGGGAAAGGATATAATTTTCTGGGACAGGGCCTTGATGCTCTTTGCTTGGATGAAGAGGAAGGAAGAAGGTTACACAACTCAAGAGCTAGAAGAATTGTCAGTTTTTCCTGTGCTACAAAACTCCTGCCCTCATGCACACAAAAACATAGTTCCAACCACAAAATTACAGCTGTATAGAAAATTATAATTTTTTTTTTACGGTGTTTCTGTGATGACATCAGACTTAGGTCACATGAACATCAAGAATTACTAGAAGTAGACCTGAACTATCATGAGGATAAAGAGACAGATGCTTGTTTAAAGTTCATGTGTATTCATTCCTGTGTACGTGAATACTAGAGCTGTATTAAACAAAACCAAAGACTTGCTTATTCTGTGGATTTTTATTGCCCACATTTTGTTTCTCTAACCACATATTCATAAGCCCTTCCACATAAACATATCTTTCAGAGACCTGCATGAATAGAGCAATTTTTAGTAGCAACCTAGAAGAAGGAATGAAACATTAAGACATTAATGCCCCACGGAAAATGAGAAAATATGAAACACATTTACCTTGATCCAATTTAGGCCTTGCAGAGTCATTACTCCTCAAATTATATGGCCATTCAAGTCCCTTACCTGCTCACATGCATTTTTCTTTCCCTGGAAATTTCCCATTGTCTCAGCACTTTGAATTGCATGGGCTGCTCTGAGCTAGCAGTCCTCATTCTTCATCTAGACCATAGGCAGCCAGTGCTAGCGGGCTCTGCATGACTCAGGATAGTGCAGGCTGTAGAGAAATTGTGTAGAAGCACTGAGTAAAAGTAAAAGGACTGACAGGTGTACAAGGAATCCACTGTAATATTTAAAGTGTTGTCTTTAGTGTTCTGTGTTGCTTTTGTCTCCCTGTTCAAAGAACTGCACATAAGTGATAGGAAGAGAACTGGTACATAAGCACTTTCTGGGCATAATTCTTGGTGTATATGGTCTCTTCCATATTTGTGGGAGTATATTGATAAATCCAAAGAAAAAGAACAAGATAAGGTGTTTCTTCCCAAATAAAGTTTTGATCCAGTTGAATTCAAAGGCAAAAAGCAACTCTCACCCAGTTCAGCAGCACAACAGTGGGGTTCTCTTCATTCCTGTGAGATCAGCCTTGGGATGATGCCATGACTCGAGTTAGTGTGGGCTTGCACTTTTCCACTCCTGGCATTTGAGCAGTTTTCTCTTTAACAACATCCCTGTTTTCCTTCCTTCATATTTAACAAGGCACTGGACAGGGCAACTCTTCACCACTTGTAGTCAGTGTACTCTAACCATCCTTATGGAAAACTTCTAGAAAATAGATTAATTTTAAAGTATGTTATAAAACTAATTCTTTGCACTGCATATATTAAAAAGATGTATACAGTATTTGATATTTAAAATAGAATGATTTATTTCAATTTCTCTATTATTTCTAATGATTTAATAATCTGTTATGCTCTTTTATAGAGTTAGTAAATTCAATTTATTTTCATGGTAACTGTATCCTTCAAGATTCTAGATTAGTGGATCTTACCCAGATTTGTATCTAAGGAAGAAAATAAGATTTCTATTTCCACCTTGTTTCTCAGCAGTTGAGTGAGCACCATGGAATGCACTAGCAGAAGCAGTTGCTATGGGGACATATTCTTACAGAGTTGTGTGGAAGTGGTCAGTGGTATCAAAAAGTGATTTTTTGCTTCAGCAAAACAATGGTTTGACTTTTTTTTTAGAAATTAAGTAGCAAATTTGTACTGCATACTTACTGTTTTCCCTAAAAAAAAAAAAAAAAAATTATGTACCTGTAATTGTTTTCCATTTCCAGTTTTATTTTAAAATGAACGCAAACTGAAATATCCAATTCCAGTAAAAATTCTGATTTGGATTTTGCCTTGTTTATTTTGAATCATCTCTTTTTTATCCATCCTGTTCAGGTAATTAGAGATAATTCAAATATCATAGGTCCTCAGTAACTGGCTTCTAACAATTTTGATAAAGTGTTAAGTACCCTACACAATTAATGAGGGCTTGTTTCATAACTAATTTTGCTATTCATAGGCAACTTCTCTTTCTAGCTATGCATAACATTCTTCTTAAATCGTAGTATTTTGGTCTTTCATCCATATTTGAATAAATCTCATTTCTTACACCTCATCAAAGCAAATACTGGAAAGGATAATATATTTTCTATGTACTACATAATTCTTTCATCTGCTCCAAGTTTTATCTGTTCCGTCAGATTATTTTAAATCTTGCCATTTTAGCATCGGAGATGTGTTTGTTTACAAAGATTATTGATATGGATGTCCTCACATCTTATCTGTAGGATGCATCTCTGGCTGAGGTAAACTCATTCAGTCCTTCAGTGCCAATATCCCCCACATCAATGATAAACCAGTACAAATTTGAAGATGGGCCAGAATTAAGAGATCTCTTCATTACAGTCGATGATCCTGAAAGCCACATTACAGCCATTGAAACATTTATTACATACAGAGTAGTCACAAAGGTAGGTATCTGTTCATGGTTTAATGGCCTACTTTGATAACAATTGGCATTTTCACTCTTCTTGCACACCATTCTCTAGGATATTACTAAATTTTAACTTTAATTTTGCCATGAACTATAGACAACTAAAACTGCATGAAACTGTGCTATATAATGGAAAAAAAATTCAGTGTGAGCTGCACACACACGTGCTTGGATTCTTTATTTTGAGAAAACAGTTAATAATTCTTCAATAGCAAAATGAGGGCTGCGAGGCAATAACATCTTCTGTTGTGATCTTCAGGAGGAACAGGAAACAGCCAAAGGACTGATCCACTTTGAAGACTTAGCACAAGTACTGATGACTTTTGGATCAATTACAGGCTACCAGTCTTATGTCTTGCATAAACATTACCTCCTACAGTCTTTCAGTTCCATTCTTTTCTAATTGCAGCATCCATTAACACATGGATGTTTGCTTCCCATGTACAGTTGCATGGGATTTCCGGCGAAACTGCCGCAATTCTCTAATGGAAAGGTAGTATTAGGAAACAATTAAGTGTATTTTTAGTTGAATGCAAGTTATTTACAGGAAATAAGGAAGAAAGTCAGCCTTGTGAGACCAGCCAGGTCTTCTGAGATTACCAGTAAATACTCTGCAGGCTCCATTTTGAGAATTGCAAATTTAATTGCAAAGTTAATTTATTTTACTTTGAGTTCTTTTTAAAAGATTAATTTAAAAGCAAATTTTTAAATGGCAATTATTCATCTTTAAATAAGAGGAGATATCAATTTGTCATAAAATATTTAATGAGTAGGAAGAGAGCTATCTTTGCTAGGTTGCTAGCAATAATTTTCACTTTATGCCTATTTCTGTAGATGAGAGAACATTTTTTCTTCAGGCAAGTATGAAAGGGCTGTAAGGTGGATTGCTTTTGGTTTTTTTATCTCTTCTGCCCTTTCTTATCATATTTAATTTGGAGTGCTGGTTGTTGGTGATAAAGTAATAGCATTCCTCCCACATACCTTGAAAAATTTTTATTCAACCCTCAAAAATGTTTAGATTACAAAAGCATGTTTTGAGGTTTTAAGAATTTACTTGCATCGCGGTATAAATCTCTGTGTAACAATGAATGCTAAATAGCACACATTAATGAAAACATGGGCTCTTTGTGGCTTGCCTCCAGAAGACAGAGCAGTGGTAAAATAAATCTCACGGTCTGACAGTTTTGTAATCTGTAATAAGCATTTTTTGTAGGCATTAAAGATTTGTTGGCAAGTTCTAACAGGGGGCTGCAAAACTGGAATCGATGATGGGGCCGCAGAATCCATTAAGCAGTACAGGAAGTGTTATTGCTGTGATATGCTGAAGTTTTCATGTTTTGAATGTGAGGATTATTGAGTAATGTCACCAGGTCCCAAGGACATGTGTCAGCTCTTTGGGCTTTGTTCAGAGTGCTGAAAAATGGACTTTCCTCACTTGTAGATTACTAATCACTTTAAAAGAAGTGCCCTAAAAGTAATTAACATAACTGTGATTGCTGAAAGAAAAATGCCACACTAAAGTAATTATTGCAATAATTACTTTACTTGCAATAATTTGGAAACATTGTGGTGAGATAATCATTATACGTCAGTGCACAAAGTGCAGCTTAGTGCTCACTTTTTTTTCCCCAATAGAACTTTGATGTCTTGCTGAAATAGAATTGGTTAACTCTTCAATGAGTTGTTCGCTGTTCTTTAAAACAACAGCAAAACAGTAACAGGGCCCAAATGTATGCATTCCCCCAAGTACTCAGTTTTCTCCAAAATCTAAAACTTTTTTATTCTGGTATTCTAACCTAAGCCTGTTTTTTCTACTTTTGGTTTTCAGACAACCCGCGGTGAGTTTGATTCCAGTGAATATGAAGTTCGAAGACGATACCAGGATTTCCTTTGGTTGAAGAGCAAACTTGAAGAAGCACATCCAACACTGATTATTCCTGTTTGTTTACTAAAACTTAACTTATTTTTCTTTGTTTATAAGATGGCTCCAGTTTTATACAGAGATGTTTGAGGTCTTTCTTCAGCTTCTGAAGTTTCACAAACATTAAGCCAGCCTATTTTCCTTAGCTTTATATGTATGTGACAAAAATCACATAAAGGTATTTCTTAGGTTTTTAATTGTGGCATTTGCAGTAATTTGCAGTAATTTTTCTTAGTTGTACTTGTGTTCTTCTGCACTGCGTATTACAGGAAAAATGGTATACCTTAGTTAAATATGGTAATTTTATATAGCTTTTGGGTTATTGCATGGTGGATTTTACAAGGTATACTTATGTTTTTTAGTAAGCAGAAGAGCTATTGTAATAGTCCAAATATTATGCAAATTACACCGTATATTTTTTCTTTTTCCCTTAGCCATTGCCTGAAAAATTCATAATGAAGGGAATGGTGGAACGATTTAGTGATGAATTCATTGAGACTCGAAGAAAAGCTTTACATAAATTTTTGAACCGTATTGCTGATCATCCAACTTTAACTTTTAATGAGGACTTCAAAATTTTTCTTACTGCACAAGCCTGGGTAAAATGACTTTGTTTTTATTTACAGTTACGTGAAACCATATGTTGTGTTACTAGGGTATATCAGGAGCCTCCCTGGTTCAATATTCAGTAGTGTCATCCCATGGCTTGTTACAGAAGTGGCAGAAGCAAGCAGGGATTTGTGGAATATTCATAACCTGAGATAACCTTTTCTTCTGTGGTTTTGGTAATCATGCATGTGACCATATTGCTGTACCTTCCAAAGTTGTTTTTGTTACTGCATTTTGGATTTTTGTGGCAAATCCGTAGTATTTCAACTCTACGTGGTTTTTGGTACACATATAAGTTTCCAAGATTTGGAGTAAAGCAGTGGTTTTAATTAATTGTTCTTTTGGCATAGCACTGGGTTTTTTTAAGTTTTACTAATATATTAAAAAAAAAATAAAATACAGGCTTTTCCTGTTACATTGTTGCAAAATGTGTCCGGTTGCAAATTGGAGTTTTGTACTCAGAAAAGCCTGCCTCTGAATATTCAGCAAAGGTTATATATAAAAAGAGTTTAAAAAATAGATGGATTACTTCATCCAGTAGGAGCATTGTCTGCTTTTCTCAAAGATTTATTTCTGCAATCATTACCTCTGCTTTCCTGTTCAAAAAGCTAAATTGCAAACTAGCTAACTCACCCTGAGGAGTGAAGGGGTGAAGGTTCTCTGCAGTACAACCATTCTTGTGACACTGTCATACATGGCATGCTTGTGTTTGCTCTGAAAGGCTTAGCTAACAAATGCACAAGACAGGGATGGTTCTGACATTTGTCTAATAATGATGAGATTTATACAATAAGAAGACAGAGGTTTATGTAGGTAGTTTTGTTTAAAAAAAAGCTTTATTTATTATTTTCAGAGAATTAACAAAAGTATCTGGAAGTAAAGAGAGCTTGTTCTGTCTTTAGGAACTCTCCTCACACAAGAAGCAGGGTCCTGGTTTGCTGAGCAGGATGGGACAGACCGTCAGAGCTGTAGCATCCTCAGTAAGAGGAGCAGTTAAAAATCGTCCTGAAATGTTTATAGAAATGAACAATTACATGGAAACATTTAGTCAGAAAATAAACTTACTAGATAAAATAGCTCATAGGATTTACAAGGAAGAAAGGGGTAAGTAGAAAACATGCATCAATTTTATTGATTTATGAAATTAAAAAGTAAATTAGTTTTCATTGTGGTAGGCAAAATACTCTTTCCAGCAAGCAAGGAAAAAAGGAGGTTTCTATGTTTATATTGTGTTTTTCTTCGGTTATGTTTTTGACAGACCTTGAAGTTTGAATAATTTTTTAATAGGAAGAGTATTTTAATATGTCATTCAGATACTTATAAGGAACTTAGAAGAGTATTTTAACATGTTCTTTTTGGAAAGCTGAATGACCTTTGGTTTTTAACTTTCAAGGGAATGTACAATTTTCTGTGCAATCTCATAGTGACATGATGCTGTCTTGATTTCAGGTCTCTAAACTTCTCTTTTTTTTAGTTTTGTTCTACACCTTTTTTCCATTGACATAGTACATTTTAATTTTTTAATAGCTTTGCTGTTGGCCGTCATTTTTGTCACGGTAAGCTGTGCCTACTAGAGTTTTCTCAAGAAGGATGGCTTAATCTGAATTTTTTTTCCTTAAGTAAGAGCAGTTCACACATCTAGTTGGAATGCTAAGTTACTGACTTTCCTGATATTCTGAGATGATCCTGATCTCAGACTATGCCTGTTCAGTAGAATTTCTACTGAGCAGCACTTGAAGTATTACTTGTCTATATAATATAATTTGAAGAGCTGCACTGTTAATAACTGAGTCCTTGAGCTTTCTTGTGCAGTACCAGATCTGTATGTCCTCACTGAATTGAAAAGGTGTTATAAAAGAAAAATACATGTTGTGAAGAGTTCCTATTGATATTGTTCCCTCCAGTGAAAGCAGCTGAGGTCTGTAGGTTAAAGGTATCAGTGCGAAAACAGTTCTTGGAAAAGCTTAAGAATTTTGACGTGCTCCCAAATGTTGTAGGTTGTATCTTCTTACTAGATTTTCAAAACAACGCTGGTCAGAACACTTGTGTGCAGGGCCACACTGTTGTGAATAGGAATTGTTGGTAGCTGTGATAGAGTGAACATTCCTACTTGCAGTACCTTAGTGTGGGGCTCTTGATTATGTCTTCCATAGAGGGGATTTTCTTTAGACCAAATAATTGCAAAGTAAATATTACACTCTGTATGCCACATGACTGCTTTCATCCTTCTCAGGACATTTCTTCATTATAAATTTAGTTGTGCCAAAAGTGCATTTTCAATGCATGACCAACGTGTTCACAGTGTCCTTCTGTGAACTGCAGCTTGCCCATGTTTAACCAAATGGCACAGTGATTTGTGGGCCTTCTCTCTGTTCATGGATTATCACTTGGTCTAGAAACATAAGAGAAGTAACTAATAAGATACCCCTGTATTTACATTAATAAAAACTTCTGAAGGACATACCTGCCAAGCAGGAGTGAACTTCAGTGTTCCTTCTGAAGCTTTTGGGACGTAACAAAGCTTCTAGTTTTAAGAACTGAGACTGTATTTGGAACATTACTGTTGCCAAGAAGCAGAGGAATTCAGGGCAGAAAAAGTCAACAAGTCAGACCAATTGCTGTGGCTCCTGTTGCTCTGTATGAAGACAATGTGAAGTAGTGCAGTCATTGGTGTCTGAATACAGCTCTTCAGGTCTACCTATGTGTGTCATTGTGAAATGTCTGGGGTGTTTTTGCTGATAGATTTCTCAAAGCTACTTAATTACAATACATTAATTGATTAGTTTATTAATAAACAGTGAACTGGAGTTTATGTGCCTTGGTCCTTTGAGTAAATTTAAACATTAGCGTCAGTCTCTTGCTTGGTTCACAGTAAATATGAAGCTGCAATTAGTGTCACTTAGATCTCTATTAATGAAGAAAAAAGTAATACATGTATAATGTTCCTTTTCAGAGTATTTTAATGAGATGAAGGAGTATGGCCCCATCCACACGCTGTGGTCAGCGTCAGAAGAAGACATAGCAGAGTCCCTGAAGGGCATTGCCAGCTGCATTGACCGCTGCTGCAGGGCTACAGAGAGGAGAATGGCAGGGCTCTCAGAACACCTGCTGCCCATTTTACATGAATATGTTCTCTACAGTGAAATTCTCATGGTAAGGTTTCCTGAAGGACTCTTTATGGCTCAATATAAAATTTGCCTTAGTCCAGTGACAATGTCCAGGAGAGAATTTGTAGCTGCTGAAAATGACTTTACAGTCCCAGTATTTGCTCAGTACAAAGCATGTACAGCTTATGATACGTGTCTGTTACTGGGGAATCTCATTGGTCCTGTTTCTCTTGCTGGTCAGACAAGAGGTGCCCCTTCCAAATAGGAAGAGCTTGATAGTTTTGCCTGGCAGGCAGCCCTGGGTGTCTAGTTTTGCCATCTTCAGTGAGCTCTGCATTCTAGCAGTGAGGGTTTGGGGACAGCAGCTGAGAAGGACCTTCCTGACACTGCCAAAAAATGAACTCATTGAGTAACAGATTGTGTGTGGGAAAAGAAGCTGAGAGGTTTTTTCCCTTTCTAGGTGCTCTTGCTAAGTATGTTTTCTCTTTCTGTAACAGCTGGGAACTTCCAGTCCCTGCACCATTATATAAGCATGTGTTGTTAGTCTTTGCCATAAGCTACTGCTCTCAGTTCTTCTTATGTATGTATTTTTCTTGCACTTGGAGAGGATGTAAAAAATCAGACTCCAGAGTTGATACAGTCAGTGCTGGTGGATAATCAACATAATTAAGTAACTGAATTCGGTATGTCATAATTCCCATTTTGCTGCCTACAGAAAGCAGAACATGTGTACAAACCTCTCTTTGTCTAGGTTTTGAGCAATGCCAGCTGCAGAATCTGTTCTTGTGTTACTGCTGGGAACCCAGCTCCTGCTGCAGTGGTTTCTGGATAGGGGCTGCAAGAGTCTTACAGTCTACAGGTAGAGCAAGACCCAAGTTAACTGAGCCTTTGGTGGCACTCTGCAGAGTATTTTCACTTTCTCAGTAAGGCTTAGCTGCTGAGAGTTAGGAATACCTGCTGCAATGACTGCTGTCTTTAAACAATCTTCGCAGAAAAAGGGGCCATACAAAATCTCCAGTATTTCACAGGCCTCTTTATTTGCTGGTAGATGGCAATAGGTACTGCTTTGCTTAAAGATCTGAAGAGATTACTGTCCTAGCAATTGCAGGTCATCTTCCTCCCCCCCACTCCCAACCTTATTTTTCAGAATTTCTATGTCTGTTACCCATAAGCAATTGTAGTCTTCATGCTACTGAGGAGGTGCTGCCCACCCATTGCCTTCTCTTTTGCAGCCTGGCTCACCCTCGCCCTTTCTCAGGCGTTTTGTTTCATCCAGGGCACAGAGAAGTTTCTGGGCACAAGCCTCAGGATGACTACCTGGCTCTCCCTGCACACCTTACTGTTGCCCACTGCATTTTTTTTTCGGCATGTCGTGTAGCTTTCTTGATGCAGCACTTACAACACAGTATTAGGCTGCCATGAGATCCTGTCAAGAGGAGAAAACTTTCTTCAGTAGCTCATTCCTGTTCCACCACTGTTCCTTTCCCTTCATTGACCATGGATTTTTATTTTACTTACTGCTTATTTCCCTCTTGCACTTTTGAGCGAGAAATGCTAGTCACTAAAATAAAATTCCTAAAGATACTCTGTAGAAGTCACCCAGAAGTAAGACTTTCAGAGGTGTGTTTAAGCCCTCATTGCAGGGACCTTGGTGCAGTGCTGCCAAGATCACATGCACTGTGCACATGAACTGTGTGATCAAAATAATACAGTCCTTGTATTTTCCAGTGTTAAGAGTTCAGCCTGTAGCTGGGAAAAGGGTTGAATTCATAGCTAAAATATTTATGTCTGGACCAACCCCTTCCTAACTGACCCACAGAGCAAATCTGCTGTCCCTCAGGGTAGAAATTACAGCATTAATTAGTTATGGGTCCACATAACATTATTTGTGGATTTTTTGGCAAGGTACCATTAAGTATTATACAAAAAACCTGTAAAAGTATAATAATATGTTTTAAAAATACAGTGCCTTTGTTTGCCATTAGAAGTCAGCACTTGTCTATAGATGTAGCACATTAATATTAAAGTAATTGGTTTTATCTTGTAATTTAAAGTCTGTGTATAATAAATGTTGCCAAGCAGTCATTAAAAGTTTTAAAAGAGGCAAAAGAAATAGGAAAAAAAAAGAAAACATTTGTATTATGAAGAAGAGCTGTTCTAGACATTTGTTTTCCTGCTGTGCTTCCAGCTAAACATTCTCTGTATTTATCTAACCAAAAGATTCCAAGATATTGATGAGCATTCATCTGTATTGCTGATCTGTTGCTCATAAATGCCCAAAGTCAGGTCCACCAATTTTTTATAGTGATTACCTGTTCAAAAAGAAACATTGAAAATTTATTTGAAAATTAAGCTCTTAAATTATTCTGTCATGTTTGATAAAGTGTCAAGATTTCAGGGAGAGCTCAGTCAAATAAGAGAGCTAGAGAAGGTAGAGCTGCTTGTGCCCTGTGCTGTTTCAACATGTCCTGTGCTAGAGGTGAATACTGAACATCTCTGCAGAAGCAGTAAAACCAGTTGTGGCAAGGTAATGTAAAAGAAGGTTTTGAGATTTGTAGTTATATATGTCCTGCTTCAGATTTTTTTTCAAAAAGACGAAAGCCTTGCAACACTTCTACCTATGTGTGCTTTTACAGATGAGGAAGCTAAGACAAAGCAACATTTGTAAGGCTTCATCAAGGTCTCAGAGCAAATGAGCGTTAGAAATGGAAATGGAAATTTAATCTGTAATACTGTTCCTTTTTTGTAGCTTAACAAGTAGTATTCTTTCCCCTTTCTAATCATTTTTTGGACATTATGCTAAAAACCCAATACCTGATAACATAGTTTCAAAGGAGGTAAAAATTCCATATGCTGAAAATAAGCACATATATTAATGGTAGAAAAGCTATCATTCCTAGAATACCTTGATCTGATTTTTCTGGGTTTTTTTTTCTGGTTTGCCAGAACTATATTTGGCACTTACAAATTAATATTAAAGGTTAAAGACACAATTTCCATAATGCCTTGTATACCATTTCTAGTCATTCTACTTCATATTGTAAATTTTACTCAAAGAAGATGCTTCTCTTCATGACGTTTGGTAAACTCATGTTGCTGTTTTTAAATGAATATATAGTAAGTTAAGCTGATACAAAGTAAACTGCTGTAGCAGTTGTGCTTGTACAACTGGCAGTGATATTGTGTATGGCAGACTCCTGTGGCACTGACTGTGGGTTTAGTAAGATTGTTGAAAAACCTGTAAGATAAAATACAGGTATGGAAAAATAAATCTTTATAATTCTAATTTTTTTAATCAAACATATATCATGTCAAAATTATTAAATGGTATAACTCTGTGATCTTGTTTATCAAATAGCCAAGTTGTTTGATGGTTTTCTGAAAGACCTAAAATTTGGTGCAGTTTACTACTTTTCTTTTTGTTTGTTTTCTTCTATCCTAAGGGTGTTTTGAAGAGGAGAGACCAAATTCAAGGCGAGCTGGATTCCAAAGTTGACGCTTTAGCCAGTAAAAAGACAGAAAAGGATCTGGTGAGTATTTTTCAGATAGGTGGACTCTTCCAGGCCCTATTGTAAGAGTAGGAGACGTGCAGAAGGACCTGTGTCCTCTGGGGCCACCTGCTGGGACTGGCTGCTGTCTTCACACCTCTGGTAGCCCTTTGTGCCAGCCAAAGGCCATCACGAGGAAAGCAGCGCTTCAGTAGCTGGGCAACCCCTGGCCTTTGTCAGCACAGACTATACCACAGCTTATTTTTAGCTTTTCTATTTGCTGCCACACTTGGAGTTAGAAGAAAGTATCAGTTGCTGCAGTGCTCTTGTAGCTGCTGTTTCATGGATGTAGGAGAGGTAGAGGAGGTGGTTAGAATCAGCAAAGCTGTTCATTAAAATTGCGTAAACTAAAATGTTCTTCATTCTGTTCTTTCAGGTTTCTGGTTTTTTCTATTTGGGTCCAGGGATATTTTTTTTGCTTCCAGTATGAAACCTTCATTCATTCTAGTGAAGTCAGACTGGAACTGGTTCCCCATGGTGTACCCCAAAACCACCAGCAAGGCTCAGTAGCCAATTAAAAACAACTTCTGGGATGAGACTAGTAATTATTAAAATTTTTGATATACAGAGTAAATAATATGTATAAATGACTAATAACTTTTTAGTACATCAAATAGGAAAATCCTTAACATTTCAGATACTTTTTATTAGGCTTTTTGTAATTAGTTTGCTTGTAAAGATGAGCTGTTTAGCTAGTTTACGGCACTTGAAATGCATATTTTCATTTGATATTTTGGCACAGAGATGAATAAATTAGAATATATTGCTGTTCTCTGATATCTACAATGCTATGGTATATTACATAACAACTTGCCTCTTTGTACTGCAGGGGGACATTAAGTAAATATAGTGGGGTTTGGGTTTCTTTTCCTGAAGCAGAAATTCTGTTTACTTACTGCCTTTGTGTTCTGTAGTTTATTTTTGGTTTTCCATTTTCTTTGCTGTTTCTCCTGACCATTTTCCTTAGTTTAAAGCCTGAAGCTCTTATAAAATGCACAGAGGATGGTGAGTTTGAGAAGCCCCCTGGGCTGGGAGTTGGGTAGCCATGGCAGGTGCATTCAGTGACGAATTCAGCTCCATACAGCTTGTTTAGCAGCCAGACTCGTTGTTTATTGTAGAAAAGACACCTCAGCCTGGCAGGACGTGCCATCTTTCCAGGATGCATTTCTGTTATAATCTGATGGAGTTCTCTGACAACGTGCATGCACTCCCTTTTCCTGAACTGTTACAAATAAAAAAGGAATACTTTTATTTTAGCATAGTATTGATCATACCATGTTGATTAGATATTGACAATGGTTTACTCCATCTTGAGGTATTTGTACTTGCCTCCAGTAGGATTTTGAAATCAGTTTGCCCAAACTTAGGTTTTTCACGGTGTATATGTTTCCATATCTGCATTTACAGTTTGGTAAAGGCTTTGGACACTCTGATTACCCAGGTGTTCAGATCTTTGCTTTATCTTTCCAAACCCTCTATTTCTTACTAATTTCAGAGAATCCTGTTTTTGAAAGCCTGGTTCTTGCAGTCTCAGAAGAGCAGTAAAACAGATGTCTGTTAGTCTAATCTGATAATAAAATCCTGTGTTCTCTAATTGAGTGGCAGCTGTATCCTGAAGACTTTTTCTTAATTAGAAGCTGAAGCCTTTTTCTAGTAAGGATAGTTTGGCAACAGAGAATGGTGTGCTGCTATTTTTAACCATTCAAGTGACTTTTCTATTTTATTGGTAATTTTTTTAATATGTTTTCATTTTTATTATATGTAGAAATATTTTTCTGACACTTCCAGCCTGACTTATTTCATAACAAAAGATGGTCATAACTCAGGCAAGTTGTTGGAACAGGTGTCAGACACCAAGTTTGGGTGTATTTGCACATATATTTTCTAAGCAGAACTCCTGTAGCTTCTAATGATCTCATGGATGTCAGATTGAACTTGTCAGTGCAATCTAGTAGCCAGAAATTTTGCTGACTATGAGTGGCATGAACCTTAATCTCATTTGAAGTTCATTTCCACCACAGATAAGGAGCCTCAGACTGTCATTAGAGCTGATAAAAGACTGTGAGATATTTAGCATTGGTCATGGTAAACATCAAATGATTTAACAAACACAAGGTTGTACAGGAGAAGAATGCAAAACATCCCTAAGGTCAGCGTGGATGAAATAGGCTGGAATTGCAAATTAAACCTTATGGGACATTAGGCTCATTGGCTGGGGAAAAAAAATGTTTTCTTGAGCTGTGTTAGAAATCTGCTTGTGGGGCTGCTACAAAAGCCAAAACCTTGGTTTCTACTCCAAAATTTGGTCCACAGAGGAGGCAGTTGTTCAGGGTATGGATGATATGAAGACTGTGATTTTGGATGCATGCTCTAACAGAGAGATGGGGGCAGTACTTTGGTACCTTCCTGCTTATCTAGACATTTCTTACCCCCAGAGCTGTGGCTGTAAAGATGGTGAGATATGCTGCTCCATGACTCCACACTCCTTTCTGAAGGTTACGCAGCAATGCTAGTGTATCCCTCTATGGTTTGGGCATTTTTAACAGTTTTTGTCTTGTCACTAGGGCTGATAATAATTCTGAAAAAAGGTTGGTATAAATATGCTCTGACAGAGCAAGATAAGCATTAAATGCCAATTTAAGGATTCTAGTGTTCAGGATTGAAACTGAGTAGTAAAGAGATGAAATGCTGAATCTATTACATTCTGAATATATTTTGTTTTAACTTGAGGCTAAAAAGAGGTTAGTATCACCAAGCTGTAGGATTAATTCACATAGCAGATAGAAATTTGTGCTATTTTGCATAGTGAGATAGTGTAAAATGCTGTGTCACTTACCATGTAATTTGGCTATTGGGCCAGGCCTCTTTGGCTGCAGTCACACGGTCCATGTCTGGTAGCACTCTGCCCTAGCAATGCCGGCTCCCACCCGCCTGTGCTCTGGTCCCATGTCTGATTACTGCTGTGCTGGCCTCTGGCCATCACTGATGGGAGACTTCATTTCTCACACTGGCTGCCTCAGTGAGACCAGTGCAAGAAAACGAGTTCAGAATCCTGTTTAATTTGCAGGATCAATTGTAACAATTTACACCTTGTAAATGAGGAACACACTAGGTAGATGTTTTTGTTAAGTCCAAGCAATTCTTTCATTTCTGCTGTCATGGTAGCTAAAGAGAGTAGCATTGATGGTTTTTTTCAGTTTTGAAAAAGTAGACCTTGGACATCTCTGCTTGACATGGTGACATTGGCATAATGCTGCCTTTTAGACCTTAAGTCCAACCCTTGCCTTAATACAACACATGGTTTCTTTGGGGCTTTAGAGTGGGATATTTAAATGGCATATCCAGGCAGAGTTGTATAACAGAGTCTGCCTGTCCATATCATGTTCTGACTACAGTATGGAAGAAATTCGTAGTTCCTAGAAAAGGCTAGACAAAAACAAATTGCTAAATAACTTAGTAAAGTTACAAAGTTATAAAGAACAAGGTAAGGGGAAGCTGCTGCAGCCAGGACTTCTAAGTCAGACAAGTTCTTTATGTGTGTAGACTAGTGCATTCCCATAATAGGACTTTTTTTTTTTTTTTTGCAAAAGCAGAGAATGGATTTAACTGCCTTTCCTACTCTAAATCATCTTTAAAATGTCATCATTTTCAGTATTCTGTATGCATTCATTTTTTGGTATTTGAAGGAAAGGCAATTAGTATGGAACATGGTCAAAATACCAAATCCAGTTGTCTGTAATTCCTTTAAAGGTAATTCTCTCACATTTAAACTTTGGATTAACCTTTTCATTTTGAATGCAGTGTTGGTAGTTGAAATTACCCTTGTCTGTAGCTTGATTAGTGGTCTGGCCAGATAACTGAACTTGGGATTTTCAGTTAAGTAGAAGTAATTTTTTTTTCTTCATTTTGTTCCTCATTAATAATCAGTGTGGCAAAGAAAATGAGTACAGAAATCAAATCTAACTAAAACTGTTTATTACTGACTGTGGATAACATTGATTCAGATGAAATTTTCAGTTTTACTAGCTAAGGAGTTCTTGGCTTCTTTAGGAGCTGAATGGGATCCAGGTTCTGTGACCATTTCAGGCAGTGTTTGATAATTCAGTTTGTGTATGATGGCAGCATCACTGCTGCTGCACTCGATCACTGTTCTTCCCTGCATGGTCCGAGCGGGAGGCTGTGCACCCAGACTTTCCATGTCTTGCTCTGAGTTCTGACTTTTCTGTGTTCTACCAGGAGTGTAAGAATTCCTTAAAGTCCTGGAAGTTAGTCCTGGAATGCTGAACTTCCTATCAATGAAAACACCGGCTCTGCAGAAAGCAAAAGTAGCTATCCAACTTCACATAGGTGTGGTATGAGGAAGAAACTTTCCTTAATGCAGAATATAAGGATGAAGAAGAAGTGTATGGAGCTTGAGTTGCAATGGAAACAATTTGAGGAATAAGTTTTCCTGCCTGATGTTCCTTATTTTGGTGGTGTTTGTGCCTGCCCTCCCTCCTGCTGCAGGCAGTGGCCCTGCAGTCCCATCTCTGCAGCAGATGATTTTGCACTGTAGCCACAGGGATGTGCCTCGTTCTGTGGCCTGGTGCCAGCCAGAACAGACACAGCTGGCTAGTAAATGACAGTAGGTAACTGAATTACTGAGAAGACCAGAAAATCTCATTCAACAGGGCCACTGTCTGCTTACTCCCATTAGCTGGCAAGTCAGTTTGTGCATCTACAGTAATTAGAAGAAGGTAATGTCTGTAGAGTAGCCCACAAGGTTCTGGGTCCTGGATTGCTGTAAAAGAGTTTCTTCTCTGTAGAAGTCCTTTCATTTAATTTCTTTCTCTGCTTCTGTTTTTCTTTTTCCCTCATATGGTCACACACAGTTCCACAAAAAAAAGATGGTAATAAGACAGGAAAGAAATCAGAAAGTTTGTGAGGTTTATTTCTGCTGTCTTTCCCCTATTCTGTTTTCTCCTGTTATCAAAAATTCGGTCAGGATTTTCTCAGTTTATCTGGCCAAACTAATTTGTTCAATTGATTCTGCTTCAGGAAAGCCCTCTATATATTTCTTTTTTGATGCATTAATTCAAGTGCTAGTGAAGACGTGCCGAAGTCTGTAATGTCTCAGTGAATAAAAATATCTCCAGGATATTAATGCTGTTCTGTATTTTCTGTTAATAATATTATATTTTCTATATTATCTGTTAATAATATTTCTGTTAATAATATTTCATAAATTTTAGTGAGTTATTAATTAAGAATTAATTTTAAATGTATTCCTGGGGAAATACTTTTTTTGCTAAGTTAAATACCAACCTTGGTTCTGCAATTCTCTTCTTCTCCACTACAGTCAATTGATTTCAAAAATTTTGGAAATTCCTAACATTTTTTAATGTTTACAATTAATATTTAGTTCTCAGAAGAGATTGGGAAACTTGAAGACAAAGTTGAACGTGCCAATAAAGCTCTGAAAGCGGATTGGGACAGGTGGAAGCAGAACATGCAGTGGGATATGAGATCAACATTCACTAATGTGGCTGAGGATAATCTCCGTTATTACGAGGAGGTAAAAGTCTTTCTCACAATCAATGTTATTTTTTCATTATTTCAGTGAAGAAGTCCATGGGTTCTCAGTGAAGAGGAGATTTTTCATTTTGGTTCAAACATTTGGTAACTTTGGAATCAGTTTCTGTGGGAATAGTGAGTTATCCTTAATTTGACAGATTTCAAGCAGAATATATTTTATTGTGCCCAAGTGGTTGATCCTGAGTTCATCATCGACAGAGGGCACTCTTGTTTTACTAACCACAACAACTTGGAACATGATTTTCCGTTCAATGTCAGCTGCTATATTTCAGTTTGGAAACATTTTGCTGTCAGAACATGAGGAAGCCCTCTGGAAGGCTCAGACCTGTATGAGGAAAACCTTTCAGTGTGATTTCATCAGATTTTTATTTTCAGCTCAAATGCCACAGATGTTCTTGGTAAGGATTTCCAAGAATATATGCTAAGAAGGAGAATTTGAAAACATATAACAAAATACATTTAAGCATTCTTTGAAGTTTCCTCATGGGGAACACAATGTTGATTGAAATGCGCATTTTGAAAATGTCTCAGATGTCTTGAAGTTTTAAAATAATTTCTCCTTACTTTTGGGAAAAAATGGAATGCACTGAGCCATCTATTAATCATAAACTAGTCATTTTCACAGATATATTTTGGTATCTGTAAGTTCAATCCTGTAGTCTGAGCCTATTAGCCAATGGCAGTGCTCTGATTTTACAAATCATTTCGTTAATACATAATTGAAAAGACAGAGGACTTGATCATCAAGTCTAATTAATTAACATGCAGTCTGTGAGATGCATGGACATTGACAATCTGTTGTTACATATTAAGATCAAAATATTTTCAGAAATCAGGCAGCAAGCTTTTGGCATCCTCTAACATTGTCTTCATTTATTGATGGTCTCTGACTTCTATAGCAGCAATATGTATGTTAAAACAACGTTGAGTGTACTAGAATACTTCATTTGTGAAGGATTAGCTAAAATATAAAAATAATTATTTGGTTCTTTTTTATGTCTAGAAATGCTTTTTGCTGAATCTGAAGTTTAATTCAGAACACCAAAGCTCATACTGTACATGAAATTACTATTCTTAAGCCAGAAACTGCAGAAAATTATTCAGCCATCTCTGTAACTGCCAGAGGTTCTTCTTCAATAGCCTTTGAAATACCAGACAAATTGGCATATACTGAGACACAATCTTTTGCTGGTGCTTTTTTTGAATATTAAAATCTTCATTAAATGGTTTTGCTGTTACATCTTTGTAGATCTACATTTTAGAAAAAGCACCTTATCTCACTACAGCAATTGCAATAATAAGCAACATTGTGCTAACTGTATCACTCCTTGTTTGCAAAGTGAGAGCTTACCAATTTCTTTCTGCTTTATCATAAAATCATTGTCCTGATATTCAAAAGAACTTGATAAAGTTAATATTTTGATTGGGAGTTTTGACCTAAAACACATTTATTTAAGACCTGTGGTTAATATGATGGTTAGTTATTAGAGAAGTGATTACTGATTACTGTCAGAGGCCCGTGTGTCTCAAACTACAAGTGTGTACTCCTGAACAGCAGCATCTGCTCCTGCTGTTTGGGAGTGAAACTTCAGGAAGGGAATCTCAAAACCCTGAGAAGCAGAATATTATTTTTATGCTTTCAGTAGGATAGAGAGCCCAACCTTAAATGTAATAGTTTGAGTCTGATTCATTAAACTCATGCACAAACACAGTGTCTGTTACAGTGTTTTTCACTTGTTCAATTATTACTTGCTTCATTAACATCCTTTCACATGTCTGAAGTTACTCATTCAGACTTTTGATGCACCGTTTGATGCTTACTAAGCCTGTTCTTGCTGTAACATCCCTCATGTTATTTCCTGCCTTTTCTCTTCCCCAAAGCATGTTCTGTGCATTTTCCCAGGCACCATGAATGCTATGAATGTGATTCAGTTTCCCAGTTCTTCTGTCCAACTCCTATGAGAAATGAACTCCTGCTTTCTAACTTAGTGACTACCTCCTTCTTATCCTTTCCACAACACCCCCACCCCTCGGTTAAACTACTCTTGCCTCTCCATGAGCAGTGTCCCATTCTCTTCTCTACAGCAGCATTTCACTGTGCTTCTCATTATTCCCCTTGCTGACTGCATTTCCCAGGCACACAACCAAAGAAGGAGTCATTTCTGTTCAAGGTCATTCTCTGCAACCCTTAAATTTTGGGAACCACAGAGTAATGAGACAGACATCTTGTATTTTCTAATGGCTGCTGCAGTAGAGTGCAGTCCTTCCAAACTGTATAAAGCCAAGCCAGTGTGGTCAAAAACAAGATAGCAGCATGTCAAAGTACACTAGAATTTCTAAAGTGTCATTTCACCTTTGTCACAGTTTGGGCTAAGAATATGACCTTACATTTGTTTGGGCTTTTCCTTAATTGTAGTTGCCTAAGGATTCTGCTGTCAACTTGTCAAGCATCACTTAGCTAGTGTAAAAGAGTATCTCTTCCTTAAGCTGAATGAATTTTCCCATTTATTAAGTGTTACTCTAAAGTGTTACCTGTAATTATGTTTCTCCATATTTACAAATTTAAGAGTTATTCCTGTAGTCTTCCAGTTCATTGGCTATCTGCCTTTATTATACTTGAATAAGAAGTGTTCCTTTGTTTCTACAGCTGTTTTGTGTCTCTCAGTGCTGTGGTAACACAGACATGAATAAAAACCCGGTGTTGCAGATTTACAGGGTGCTCTTGTGCAGGCCTATGAAAATGAAAGCTTTCATAAAAGTGATAATGTCCAAGCTTTGTTATAATAGATTTAAAATAATTTAGGAGCCAAGAATTACTATGACTGACCAACCATTTGGTATTCCTGTAGCTGGTCTCAATGGTTCATACAGTTCTGTACTTCCTTTCCTCTGGAAAAGAGTTGAATACATCCTTATGTTTCTCTATTCCACAAAGCCTTAAATCCAAAAAAAAAATTATATTGTAATAACAATGGACAGTAAATGCATTGCTAAAGTTAAGGAGGACTTTCTGAAACAATATGAAAAAAGTTCATAAATTTACTCCTATTTCTGAAGTAAATAGCATTGATTCAGGATGTATTAACATTGTACCATTTATTTTATTCCTTTTCATCAGGCCTTAGTCATGACACCATTGTCCAACAGCTTAGTCCAAATGAGCTATCTGCCAAACAGCTGGAATCACAAACTGTCCACAGGGTGGAGCTTTTATCTGAGAAACTGATTATCACCATGAATATTTTCTTTAAATTGGAAATAGATATTCTAAAGATGCAGCATTACTAAACCCAAAGCAGGATACAGACTTAGTGGTGGTGCTGGCAGTGTTATTTAGTTGGCAGGTTTGAAGTGTTGCTGCTGCAGACTGGCAGAACCAAACCAGGCACTGTTGAACTCTGGCTTCAAAGAGCAGAAGCAATTAAACATAAGCTAAATTTCTCCCTTTTTTTCCCTCATGTGTTTAGTATAGCTAGTATATATGCAGCCAAACAATTTTGGTAACCTATTATTTTCAGGAAAACTACCAGAATAAGTGGCTAGGTTTTACAGCTCAACCCAAAGACCAGTTAGACATTGTAAATCCAAATATACCTGAGTTTGGGTTTCCACTGCTTGTTGGTACTCCAGGAAATGCCTGCAGATTGGTGCTATTTCCTAATCTGGGATGATAGTTAGTTTTGGCACTGAAAGAATGTGTTTTTTCTTGAGCATGGATGAACCTATCTTTTAAAGCATAGCATTTGATTTTTTAATCACATGTGAAATTAATCCTGTTTAACCCATACATCTTAATCAGATAATCAGTTACCTCTGATACAGTCAGATCCTTGTTGGTATTGGCACACCTTACTATTTTTCAAAAATATAAATAATTTCCTGATTTTTCTGAAGTATTTCAAGCACAATTTAGTATATTTCTGTGACCTACATTGTTGTACAGGCATAAATTGATTGAAAAGATTCATTAGGGCAAAACAATACTTGTTCCCTATTACAGCAACTTCCCTCTAACTCCAAAGCCCTTATGTTCCTCTTGGTCTTGTAAAAGCTGTAGAAGAACAGATGATATTTGTTATTTGCCCTAGAGGCCCCTGTAGTGGTGCATTTAAGCAGTCATTTGGAGATACATCAGAAATTTGGCTGCTCCTGCATGTTGATCACATCCTACCTTAGCCATGCCTGGGAGTTCAGCTACCAAACTTCACGAGATTTTCAAAACCTTCCCCATCTGAGCCCATTTGCCCTGTGCCTGTCGCTTCAAAGGCAGATCCATCTTTGAACCCTCATTCACTTCAGCCTTTATAAAATTTTCTAAAACAATTTCAAGACCTTTTTTAGAGTGGGCATTATTATTTCTGTGTGGTCTAGTTTTTGTTCCCCTGCACACAGAAATCATGAAAATATTTTCTGTTTCTCTCAGACACAAATGACTTTATTTCCAGATCCTACTCCAAAAAATGCCATTTTAAGTGCTACTTTTAAGGTATCAGCCATGGCTAACTGGAAACTGGAACAGAAACATACATGGCATATGGCACACTGCTTCTGCTAGCATCCTTACTATATCTTCTATTTTTATATTTCCTTTTTCGTTATATATGCAATTGTACTATATGAAAAACTTTTTGCTGCTTTTTCTAAGAATGATGTTGCAGAATAGATGTGTGTCCTCCAGTAGTAATCAGAATATTTTAGGTAAAGTAGCCTTATTTAAGTTTCTTGCTATTTCATTTTGTGTATTAAGGCTTTTTTATGTTTTCCATTGGGCTTTTACAAGTAATTTGATTATGAATTTCAATCCTGTGCAAACACATTTAATTTCCTCAGCTTGGATTTTCTGGGTTTTTTTTCTTTTCTGTCTTCTTTGTGAAAACTGGCTGATCCTCTATTTAGATCTCCATTTTCAATCTCCCAGGAGAATGAAGTAAAATCATTCTGTAATAATGTTGAAGTATACATCACTAACAAAATGTCGTTTATGCAGTTCATGCTTCACAATATGAAAAGCTTGAGCCTAAGGCACAGAGACCTAGTTTTGTTTTGGTGTGGTTAATTATAAAATTTGTCAGCTGTAGCAGCACTGTGATGTCTGACAGTGAAATGAGCCACCATTGCTCTTACATTTTGAAAAAATGTGTTTTGGTTATATAAACACGGATAAATTAAAAGCTGAATAACTTGTGTGAAAAAATGCTTTGCATCTTTGTCTGGACAGACTTCAGAAGATCATATCTATCTGGTTAAGCAATGTATTGTGATTGCATTTTAACATGTGCAGCTTGGCTCAGTGTTGCAGAGATAACACAAAGCCATTTTTACATTGCAGCCAGTGCTGATACATGTATTTTAATTCCCATTACTGAAATTACAGAATAACGAAACATGGACTTACATGGTATTTAAAATCAGCTGTGGTTCAGAAAAAATCTGTCATTGCCAATGAAAGACTCTTCAAAAAAGTAATGTTTTCTTGTATCACACCTAGAAAAAGCTTAGAAAAACAGCTGTGCCTTGCAGCTTTCTAGGATGGTAATCCAGGCTGGGCTCTAACAAACAGAAATTGATGAGTTTGAGTGCCACAGTGAGGACACATTGCTAGCAGCTGCCTCACTGACATTTCAAAACTAAGAGGCCATGTTCCCACTCAAGCCTCTCAGATAGACACTCAGCTGCCACACTGTCACAGAAGTATGGGAAAATCTAAGGATAAAACTTAAAGGCTTTATACAAAAGGTCAAAAAGACCTTTTAAGTCAGAAATCAGTTTTCAACACTTACAGTTCACTGTTCAGGCTGGCAGTATCGTCACTGTTTCTCCCTGGAGTACCATTTCAAAATAACATTTCTCCAAAAAGTCAATGAAGAAAGCAAATTTCCACATGAATCTTACCCTGTTAGTCCTCTCTTTTCACAGTCATTCAAACCTCAGATATACTCTGAACAGCAGCATAATGTTGTGTGCAATAGAAGCAGAAGTTGCTTGGGGCTTTTGTCAGCAAGGTCAGAAGAGAAAGACTGGGGCAGTAAATTCATGGTATCCATAGTCTAGGGGACAAAATGTGAATAACAGGAATTATCTCTACCGTGTCTGATAAAAGCCAAAAACCTGTGCAAAACTAAGCTCATACTTTGTGATCTTTTAGTTCACTTGGCTGTTTTAACTGCTCTCATTGTCTTGCAGACCCACATGTACTACTTTCTTTATGTCTTCAGAGACAAAGCTACTGCTGACTTGTTTTTTCTTGTGACTTTTGTCACCCTTAATTTTATGGGTATCCCTGGTTCTGTATCCTTGTGTCATCATGGATTCCCCCAGCTCCAGTCATTATGTGTGTATTCTTTGTTTTTCTCTTTAAGCTTATGTTTAACATTATCAGATCCTCCCACTCATCTGCTTACACACAGACATGCAGTTATACCAGGACCTAGCTCTTCAGTGGAGTATGATTAAATCTCCATATTTAATGGCAGAGTTTGGAAGTCATTCACAAGAAATGTCTAATGGAGTTAGGTGGCTGCATGTTCAAGCAGGGTTATTTCCATGTCTCCTAAGCAATGAGAGATGGATACAAGGTGTTTCAGTGAGCGGGGCTTAGCAAGTTGGTATGGCTTGAATAGTTTATGACAAAAGATTTCACTTTGGAAATACCACTGTTTTCAGGGCACTGATTTAATTCAAAGTTCAGGTAAATGAAGTGTGCTGTCCAGGTTTTAATATATATTTCCTGGGAAATTTTGTAAGTTTTATTTATGGTACATAATAAAGATTCTTCATGAACAAAAGCTGTGTAGTGTAAGTAGTAAATCAGCTGTATTGTCAAGAACAATAGGTATGAATCTATAAGTCAAAATTTTGTAAGAACATTTCCATTTCAAGGGGTTTTTTTCAATAGCATCAGAACAAGGAAATTATTGCACCAATTTGCCTGTCCTGTTCTACTAACAGACTGAAACAGTAGAAACCTGGTGCTTTGGATAACAAGCATCAACTCACTACAGGTGACCTCGTGATTGTCTTGCCATGGCTCTCAGCACTAATTTGTGATTTAGAATGGCTTGCCAAGCTGCCAACACTCATTTAAGCCAAGTTGAACCAAAGTCATTTGGGGGTTTTGTTGTTTTTTGGTGTTTTGTTTTTTTTTATTTTATTTTTCTGCCTGCAGAGTTGATGCTTCACGTAAAAAAATAGTTTTTACAATTGTAAATGCATTTTTCCATAAGCCAATATATACCACTTGTAAGGATAACAATTCCCCTACTCTCATCCCCTGCCTTTCTGGTTCTATTTCTTTCCCATTACTCTGGGGAAAAATGAATTCTCTCCTTATTTAGGGGAAAAAAAATGGATTAATTTAACTTGGAAGGAAAATTTGGTATATATTAAGAATCCACAGAGATTACAAGGGAACGTTGCCTGACAATGTGCTTTCTGTTTGGAAGAGATCTTTGCCTGTAACTAAAGGAAGAGGCTAAAGAACAGCATAATTAATGTTAGCATCTTCCATGCTACAACATACAATTACAGTGCTCACAGTGTGTGCTTGTCATTATGTAAAATTGACCTTTACAGCTCACTCAGCATGTTAGCTAACATTTTGCATATCACTGAGCTGCCTAGGAAACCGTGTTTGGCTCTTACCATGGTCCTACAAAAGCAGCTTGTGACAATGTGTATGTGTTCTGCTATTTTTTAATTTGCTTTCTCCTTGGCTCACAGTTTACAGAAATCTCTCTTCTGTACTCATATGTATGTGTTTGGTTTTTTTAAGTGCCTTGCTACATGGGAGTCCTTCCTAGCATCTCAAGCAGTGGATCTTCATGTGGACGAAGATTCTGAAGACAGGCCTTGAGTAATATTTCTGCTTCATCTCTGCCTTTTCCATGCAGTTTCTCCCAACCAAAGTGCTTTATATTAGATCAGATACATTATTAAATTTAACTGTTAAAATCAGTGAAATGCAGGAAACAGCTCATTGAATACTCAGGTATTCTAGTCCTGAAATACATTTTGAAACATTATATATATTGCTTTATATTGCTTAGCTCTGGTTTTACATATTTTTATGTATTTGCATACAATTGTTTTCATAAATACTGTGTAATTTTGATATAAAGTATTTTAAATATGTAAAAATAGCTCAATTTTAATAAAACATTGAATAAGAAAAGTTTCTCATCAGTCTGTATCCTAGTCTTTTTTAAAAGTATTTTGGTATTTTAGCATGCTTGTTAGATTCTCTTTCTTGAGTTATTTCCTGTACTTTTATAATTATGTCATGTAGTCCTCAAGGACTAGGATTTTAGGATTTTAATAGATCTTGCTAGTTGCCCAATGGCAACATAGGACATAAAGATGCCAGACATGTTCTGTGAGATTAATTCTGCTTTTAAGTGTTGATAATTTAGTTTTCAGTTTGCAATATTTACATGTTTATTAGACATCTTCAATTTGACATTTTTAAGGGATAAAGAAAAAAGTGATAGTTCATGAAACAAACTGTTTGTACAGTGATACCATTAGGCACAGCACTGATCATGCCAACACAAGAACTTCCATTTGGAGTTTGCAGGGTGAAACCTTCTGCTCCCATGGTTCTATTTCTTTCCCTCCTGTAATCCTTAACTTCCTTCTTTAGCTAGTCAGTGTGGAAGAGAAGGGGTTAAGAAAATAAGAGGTTTGCATTAAAATGATCGGCTGATTTACTCTTGCAATATGCATTAAAGTCTTCCAGTCACTGAATTATTCCACCCAAAAGGTCCTCCAGTCTGCAGCTGTAGTTTTTCCTGGTGGTTAAGGACTGAGCAAGCCACAGGCTTTACGTGGAAAGAATGAGGTGCAGGAGTCAGAGACAGCCTAACCAGGGCTCTGGCCTTGCAGTAGAGCCATCACCTGCACCTTTTGTGGTGGCATTTTGTGAGCTTGCTCTGGTCAGTCACCTAATGGCTGCAGGAGACAATTCCAGAGCACATGGCTCTGCTCCTGGGCGGCTGTGGACCTAAGCTGGGCAAGGATGTTGTGGGTTTGATCTTAAAAAATGCATATTGCAAGTAAGACCTGAAATACCAGCATGACCTTTTCAGCAATGTTAGGAGCAGTGCTCTCATGCTGCCCCTATGAAGTAGTAGTGAAAGCTCAGCCATATATTTTTTTAATCTATGAAGCATCAGTTAAGATGCTCCTGAAATCCTGCAAGGAGCATGCATCTCTCCCAAGGTGGACAACTCCCTGTGCAGAGGTGAGTCTGTGCTAGGAGGGCAGTGCAGTGCTGAAGGGCTGTGCCTCACAGGGTCGTCTCCAGCTGTGCACTGTGCTACAGTGGGAAAAGAACACAGTCCAGCTGGGAACAACAACGTGGCTGGACTGTGCTCTTTTCCTAATGTACCTTCCTGATGATTTTTTAACATGAGAGCTTCTATCAATGTGCTTAATAACCTTAATGGCTTTTCCTTTTTTTTTTTTTTTTTTTTTTTTTTGTTTTTTCCCATCCAAACTCATAGGATTTACCATGCTGAATATCAATGAATTCCACAACATAATATGTAGGAAAAATCAATTAATTTTGTGATTTCCTAAACCAGCTGCTCACCAGCTTCAGGTAATGCCTTCTGCCTGTTAAATTGTGAGAAGAGATGAACAACTGTTTCCTATTTGTCTTCCCTGTGCCACTCAAGAATTTACAGACGTCTAGTGTTTTTTCCAAATACTGCCTGTATTCCCAGAGGAAAAGCCATAGCTTAATACCATATTGTTCAAAAGGCACTTTTCACATCTGTGCTCATTCTTACTGGTTTTCTCTGTATTTTCTAGTTCCACTGCAACCAGTGTTCAAAATGCAGACACACCAGAAATGTACATGTTATCATAATTATGCATTGATTTTTGTCATCATATTCATTTATTTTTGAAATACCACTGAATGCTGAGCTGCCATTCCACAGAACTGTCCACAGAGCTATTCTGAAGGTTACTGAATAATTTAAGATCCATCAGTTTGTATATATAGAAGAATTGGCTTTTCCCCAGTGAGCATTTATTTGCATTTATTAATACTCAATTTAGCCTGCTGTTTTTAGCTCCTAATCTCTGTAGTGTACAGTTCTGTAAACAGGGTTGCAACAAGAGAGACAACAATAACATTCTGAATACCAGATAAGCGGAGGTTCAAGGAATTGTGCTTGAACAGGCTTACTGGAAGGATATAAATACTTGAGTGTAACCAAAAGTTACTACCATGCTGCTAATTTAGGCACCTCTAAGGACATGTAAAGTCTGGTTAGCTGAGGTGGGGAGTGCCAATGTGTGTTGCATTGATTTTATCTGTGTATTCTGTTGGACTAGAACATTGTTACCTGAGACATTTGGAAATCAGAAGCCCCACTGGATTCATAATTTATTTTAAAATTTAAATTATTTTTCCCTTAGCTAGGCCATAACTCATGGGGGAAAGACTTTAGCAGTCAGTTTTATAAAGGCCTTTTTGTGACCATGTATTTCCTAATTTTTTAGTAGCTCTATCATCATGTAAAAATAAGGTCTATTGTTAAGTACAATCAAACATTGTCCTTTTTGTGTCATGCTAATACTTCTGAAACTTACAATTTTAGAAATTCTATTGCATATTTAGACTTATTTCCAAAGGTTTTTTATGGAGTCTTGCCTTCCTTAGTCTTATGATTAGAAAGTGCTTAAACTATTTGATTACTGAAAATCAGTCTGCCTCCTACTGGATTTTCGTGCTGCCTCTGTGTGTGTTGGTGGTTCATATCTAGGGCCTGTAACAAATGCATCTCTCCCTGGTTAGACTGAAAACACATACAAAGAAAAGAACATAAACCTTCTCTGGTACCTAACAGGAGCTGTCACCAGAGCAAATTGCTGGCAGTAAAGGGGAAACAGGGATCCTGGTAAGAAATCAGTGGCCCTCAGCACTGAATGATTTTAAAGGGTTGGCTGATAACAAACTCTATCACTTTATAGCTGATCTATGGCAACATGCATTTCCAGAGTAAAAAGAAATAAATACAGGTTCTTCTGGTCCCTGCTGCTGCCAGCCTATGCCTAAAATAGTGACCCTTTAAAGAGATGTGTGTACTATGTATTGAATTATTTTCATTTACCTGACAGCTGTGGGCAGTATTTCACTTCTAGTATCACTAAAATAAGGATAATGCTGGCAGAAATTAACCATGAAATCAATGTTTGACAAGAGCTTTGTAAGCCATGAGGACTATCAAGTGTTTTTTCTTTCACATGTCTAAATATTTTAATATCACACATCAGCACTGCCCACTATTTTGGACAAACAAACAACTTCATGAAGAATGGATGAGGGCAGAGGTGTGTGTAATAGGCTACTCTGATTTCTTTTAAATTTACTCAAAGAAAAAGGCTAAACAGCCCCTTTTCTAACAAATGGAGGAGCTCCTATCTGTCAGCTGGTGCAACTGACTTGAGTGAGTGAAGGATGAGATTGTAAAACCTTTGCAGAAAGCACCTGGACAGCAAAACACTGATAAATCACTTCATAGCTTTGCAGCTTTTACTATGTGGACCTGCTGTTAACTGCCTGTATGTCACATAGCTGTCATCTTTACTCTAGTCCTGCCATCACTGTGGAGAGAGAGAAGCCTTATCTATGCAGTCCCACAGAGGCTCCTACAGAATACGGAGTGATCAAAAGAAGTCCTGGCCAACAGAATCAACCATGAAGTCCTTCACAAACCCTCTGTGCTGCAGTTTCAAACTGCACCAATGTTGGGATCCAGCCCCCAGGGTTGGTGCCGCCACTGGGAGGAACAGAGAGGCAAGCTCATCTGAACCTAAAAGGGACCAACACAAACTTTAATCAGATTTGGAAAGTTCTGGAGACCTGAAAAGTGAGAGTATATCTTGGTTGAGGTAAGATACACAATTGAAGAAACAAAGAACAGTAAGAGGATGTCCTTGTCTGAAACATAACTGGAAAAAAAAAAAAATTGTATTTGTTTTCTTACAGGCAGAAAGTCATATTTGAAATTTAAAAATTTTTTACCTAGACTGTGACATGACAGTGATTTTTCAGCAAAAATAATTCATTTGATAGTTGTATTGCTTAGAGGATTACTTAAGGATTAAGCATTATTATGTCTGCATTAATATTTAACCAAGAGAAAGCCATTAACTCTTAAAACCAAACATAGAAACTTCCTTGGAATCAAAGCAACAGTGAATATGTGATGTGGGGAAGATTGACTGTTCTTTAAATAATTGTTATAACACCATGGCAGCTTAAAGAGCAACTGAACTCTTTTTTGAATTAACTTCTTTAATCAAAAAAATAAGTAGCTGCAATGTTACAGCATGATTTTCTCCTTTTTTTTGCAAAAGTTAAGCATCTCACCAGGTTCTTTTTGCCAATTGAAACAAAGAAGGTGTTTATTTTTTTATTTGTACACTGGAGTTGTGTTTATTTAAATAATAAATTAAGCTTTCAACAGGAGATGAAGAAATAGTATGTAAAATGAGAGCTGAGCAAGATGCTCTGTACACGTACAACTGTCACAAAGCTCCTCACTTCTATGTGGAGAAATGTTTTTTCAATCAGGCATTATTTGTTAGGTTAGAATACAAAGCCAGAGCTGCTCTGAACATCAGGACCTCCTGCCCTCAAGCCTGTAAGAATTGCTTGGGCCCCGCAAAGCTGGTGCTGAGCCCTGAAGGCTTGCAGGGTCTGTAAAGGAGCAGCAGCTCACTGGAGTGTCAGAATCACTACTCCTTTTCATCTCATTCACTGCTTGATTCTTTAATAACACAGCACAAAAGTCCAAAGTTTCTAGCTAATAAAAGGTTAAAGAGGGAAGTTTATGAGGGTCCTTTTGAACCTAGAAAATATTATATGAGTCTATGAAATAGAGTGGATATGGACAGTAATTATATTATTAAGAGAAAAATGATTACAAGAATTCAATACATCCTCTCCTGCTTTCATCCACCAGCAATACCTTTTGCAATAAACAAAACAACCTGGCAGATATTCAGCTGATACAAAAGTAAATCTAAAGCAGGGTTAGAAAAGTTTTGTAATTTGATTTGAGAGAAAATACCTACATGAGAATAGCTCTTCAGAGGTTATGTGTTCATTTACTGACAGGACAAATTTTAGGAGTGAAGTAATTGTGACAGCTTAACATTGTAAAGTAAGTTGTTCAGTATTTATTGGTGCATTCCAGATGTTCCTTTATTCCTATGATTGCACCTGTTACCATCTTGTTGTAGGAAAGAAAATTAATGGAGAAGTATAAAAGGTGACATGCTAAAGCAGAAAAATCAACTCATTTCTAATCTGTGATGATGATTGTGCACTGTGACACACAATTATTAAAAGAATTTTAAAATATTATACAAATACAGTTGTGCCTCATTTTGTCACATATGGGTACAGCAAATGAAGAAATACACTTCTGCTACAAGCTGAACCTAGAACTTTTCATTTCTATTAGTGTTACCTTCATGTGTGAGTTTTTTCAGAAGCAGAGAGACTCTCAGTACAGATGACCATCAACCCTATCTAGAATAACTAATACAGAATGGCAGTACTGGGTCAGCCTGGCAAGTCTCAGCCAGGTTCTTTATAACTGAACTGAAAACACCTATCTGGTTACAATGCAGAGATGCCAATAGAAGACATCCCCTGGCATTTTTTTACCTTTTTTTCCCCCTTTCCATAAGGGCTGTAAAGCCACTTCTGCCCCTGGTTCCTACTCAAACACTGAGCACCTTGCCCAGGTTTAATAAGGACTTTTACAGCCATGCTAGGACAGAGTTCACAGCACCAGGGCTGAGGAGGTGGCAGAGAGCAGGGTGTGCAGGGCTGGGAGCCAGGCACAGGCTGGGCAAGGGTAACTCCCTTTCTCCTGGCTGCCCCACTGCTGAGAGATCCTGAGGAGCAAAAGGAGGAATTGCACTTTGTCTCTTGCTCAGCCTCTGGGAGGGATACAAAGGTAACTGGCATCTGTCACTTGGATTGCAATCTAGACATAGATTTCAGAATATAGAAAATCAGAAAATAGGACAGAAGGAAAAAATACCTTGGATACAATTAGGATATTTTCTTTCATGGTTTAAATTATATTTAGCTTCGTTTTTAAGCCTTAACTTGAATTATTCCTACATTATATGGCTTGCTACCTACACTGAATGTGTATGTGAAGTTTGTGAGAGTTGCCATGGGAATTCTGGCTTCCATGCCTGGAAAATCATCTGCAATTTGACAAAGCTCATCAATGCTATTGCTATATATGTTCATTTGTTCTTAGAAGCATTTGTCTTCTGGAAGACCTTTATGAAAAAAAGTACTATTTCACTTCTGCTTTGTAATATGTCATCTCATTTATCAAAAGTATTTTTCAGAACCAATACACTGGAGGGTTTTTAAGATTTTCCTATGGAGCCCCTCTACAATAACATGAATCCAGATGTTAGACTGTTCTAAATCATTATTGGTGATGCAGCTATTTCGTTAATATATTAGTATTAATTTAAGTTTTTAAAAAACATGAGATCAGAGCAGAAATGGGTCTTTGAGTAATTCTAATTCAAATGTATTTATCTGGTGCCTCTTGGGTTTTTGAGTTTGTTCGTTCATTCTGAGATGTGTGAACATTCCCAATAGGACTGCTGACCACACCATCATCATGCTGTGATCCAGGATGCAGGGAAATGAAAGAAGAGACCAAAGACTGTCCCCCAGCTGATCAACATTCAAATTATTAATAGTATTTGGGGATAATTTTCTTATTGAAAAGAAACAGGAGCAGAAAACTATAATCCCTATGTTGACTTACTCCTATATTTGGCAGTGACCACAGTCTTTTTGTCACCTTTTTCTAAAAGGTTGGAAAGTGATTTTTTGGGGGGAGGGGGCAGAATTTTCCGTTGTTTCATTTAAATTATCTCAGCTGTTCTTCAGCAGTTGCAACATGTTTAGAAGGAAAGCAATAAAGTCTTAATTATAGGGCAGTGTAACAGCTACAAATGCATATTCTACTGCTACATGTTCTTCAGAATAATGTAATCAATTCACACTGTTTTTGAATGATGTTTCATATTGTCATCTTGTAAACAGATCTTAAAATAGCTAGTTTATAAAGAAAGCTAAATCTCTATAATTATGAGAGGTTTTCTTTTTTTCCCAGTTAGTCCTAAAAGAAAAGGTGGAGGCTGGAGGTGCAGCAGCTTTGATTTTGAACCCCCTACTGAAGTAAAAGGATGCTAATAATTTGAAAGTGGGTTTGGTTTTGGTTTTTTTTTAAGAAAAATGTACAGCCATTAAACAACATACATAACTAAATCTCAGAGATTAACTTAAAATGGTGTTTCTGTAATGCCACATCATGACTTTGTTCATGTAGTGAACTGTGGCACATTGTTTTGGATTTCAGTAAGAAACATGAAAACAGAGCTGAGAGCATTCAGCCTTTTCAGAATTTGTTTTGTTCCGTATTATTTAACTAGTGGCCAGTGGCTTCTGATCCACACTGTGAGGTCCTGTTGAAAGCTCAGATCTCTTGAGAATTAAAATGTAATCGTGGGTTTTAAACACGCCACCAACTGAAGCTGACAATGTCCTATCAGTGAAAAATTTAACTAGTATTTCATTACAGCAGATTGTGAGAAAAGTTGCAAAGCCCTCGCCATGGAGATGGAACTATCCAGAGTATATTTCATTCTTTGGGGTGAACTTTGAAGAAGCTGAGATCAATAGATAAATCACAGTTGTAATAGCTCTGTTTCACTATCTATAGCAAGATAATTACTATTGTCCAGTGAAAAAAAGGATCCTGAATGAAGTCCAAGGGAGTTACACCAGCCCTCTGCTCATCCCTTTTGTAGAGACACGTCCAGTGGATGCAGGGGCTGAACACTGGTGAACATGGAATAGTTCTACCCACAAGCCAGTGGCACAAAGGTGTCATTGAACCAACCTCTGGTTGCTGAGGTAGAGCTCTGTTTTGGACTGGAAGTCACTCTCCTTTGCCACTTGCCAGCAAACTTGAGCAGAGCTGACAAAAAGCTGATCAACAAGCTGAGAGTTTCCATATTCACTACATATGAGTGTCTTGTGGTGTAACTTCTCATCTTGGACTCCCATGTCAAAACTTCAGATGGGGCTCCCTGTCCACCTTATCTAACATTTTTTTGCAAGGATATGTTCATAGTATTTTAATGACAAGGGTGTGCCTATTTGGGGAATACTATGTAGTTTTAAACCATAAACTACTGTTCCAAAGTGATCACTATTAGAACAAACTATACATTGCTTTGCCTAATCTCTGCTGCTTAGGGCACGGTGATATCCCCACCCTGTGGCAGAGGGCAAGAAAAGCTTCTCAGTTTCCTAAGTCTTCAATGAAATACACATAGTAGGAAAGAGAAAGGCTGTCAAGTCTCTTGGCCTTTTCTGTTTCTTAAGTTTTATCATGTACTTCTGCAGCATATGGGTATAACTAATTACATTTTCAGAGCAGATGTGCAAGAGATGGATTGATATGCCAAGGCTGGTAAATGTCCAATGAGGAGGCGACTGGTGTGCCCATGACAGATTTTGTAAATGAGACATTTACAGAAATGATGAACGTAAAACATTTCATTTTAATATGTTACTCCTGAGGTTAAAGAAGCCCAAGTCCATTGTCAATAGGGAAGAAAATGTGTAGCATGTCCCCATTTCTACTTTAGAAAAAATATTAGTTTCAAAATCTGTTTGGAATTTGATGGAGTTTTCCAGCTTCTTTCTTCTCTCCTATTTTCTACTTACTGTAGAAAAAAAGAGAGGTCAATAGGAATGCATTTGGAAGAAAAAGAAGGTTAAATTCCTCTCTCACACAAAAATAAGAATTTAAAAAATGGGGTTTTTTAATATGAAAATGAAGAGTCAATTGATAAGACTAATGAGAATCTGTACACACTACATCTGAGCAGAAGTGCAAACCTGGAATTCACGCTGTTGCTCCTTAATGCAGTATGTCAAAGCAGATTTGACTAACCATTCAGACGTGATCAGTAGCACAGCAGCTAAAGCTGCTGAATGTGTACCCAAAGCACAATAAAAGCCATATGGACTCTGTCCCTAAGAAATACAGAATCCTGTTGTCCTACTTCAGTATAAAGCTGTTAGAAAAATCACTTTGCAAAATAAATAAGACATTCTTTGATATTAAAAATGGCATTTTCTCCAAATATTACAGCCCTTTTGTAAATCAGTACCTCTGATCATGTAACTCCCTTAGCCAGATCTAGATATGTTCCCACCCGGCTGACCCTAGGGGGTCTCCTTTTGTTCCCCTCATTTTGTTTTTAGACAGAGCCAAAGGAGGTTTGGGAAGTTTGTGTATTCTCTGTAGAGAAAGAACTAAAGAGAAAGAGTATTTTGCCTCTTGAAGTGACTCAGAATTGTCACTCTTTTTATTTCCCCTTGTTAAGTCTCTTCATTATTATTCACATATCTCAAATCTTTGTATTCACCTTCTCCAATTTTCAGGTACTGTTCCTTCATCGTTAATTTCTTTCATCATTTCAAAATTCTTCATTTCCCTCTGACACCATGTAATACTTATTACATCAGTGCTAAAGCTGCATGAATAACTCATCAACTATTTTGCTTCTTTTCCTATTCAAGTATGGCCCATAATAATTCACTTGAAATATTCATTATTTGAAATGTGTCGCTGAATAATTTTTGCAAATAATTCTTGGTCTGTGTATTTCTCAGAGGTGCAACCAAAAACCCAAGTGGCAAAACCTCAAGTTTCATCCAACCATCCCCTGACGGAAGCTCTTCTTCCTATGCGGTGTTTGGTGCACTTGCTAAAAATGTCCCCGCTTGCAACTGGCTTCTTCAAAATGCTCCTCAACTTTCCCAAGTTCTGATATAGAAGAAAATACCCACCAAATAAATGGATATGTTCTAGACTGTTTGGAAAGGAGGACATGAGAGCCAATGGGCTGTCATGCTCTCTTTATTCACTCACTGCCTTCGCTCCTCAGCACCATCAAACATCCTAGGTTACACCAGGTGACAAGTTTCTTAAAAGTCCGTATGATTTACATTCTTCTGTGTGAGGGTGGTGAGGCCCTGCAACAGGTTGTCCAAATAAGTTGTGGATGCCCCATTCCTGGAAGTGTTCTAGGCCAGGTTGGATGAGAACTATGGTCTAGTGGAAGCTGTCCCTGCCCATGCAGGGGAGCCAAACTAGAGGATCTTTAAGGTTTCTTCCAACCCAAACCAGTCTGTGGTTCTATGATTCTACAGATAGCACTGATACCAAGAGTAACAACGGTGCTGAGGTTTCCCTTGCAGCACTGATCCTGGACTGAAGACATGCAAACCAGAGGCTTCACTTATATTCAGCCATATATTTTTCAGCCACCAGTGGCAGCCAGGGTGTTCTGACCTCTCTCTGTTTACACAGATGAGGGATACCACGCTTTGGGGAGTGAGGGGCTGAGCTTTCAGGGGTTTGAAACCTGTTGGGATCTGGAGGTCTCATTTCTACAACTCATAAGCAGGTGGCAATACTTTCTTGGCTACTTTGGCTTCTTGATGGAAAAACTGGTGCCAGAAATTAAAAATATGACAAGTTTTAGTAGTTCATGGTTGTTTTCAGGCATTTGTGTAAGCATCTATGTAAACACTGCAATCCTTAGATTGTCAGCTTTCAAGGCCCAAGTATGTTTCAGTTTTGTTGAGAAAGCATGAACACAGCAGTTTCTGCCCTGAAGTTGGAACTCCTACTTGCTGCCATAGTGGAATTAATATTTACCTCTGCACAGGTATTTTTTATTTTTGCTACATCCGAGGGTGCAGGCTCTTTGCATTTGTAGCAGAAACAAGTACTCATTGCAAACTCAGGGCTAGGCCCTATTAAAGCATTACCTATAAACTGCAGTAAAGCTGTTTGCAAAATACTGTCAGATACAAAGTTAGTTCTCAATGACATTTCTCTTGCAGTGAGAGGGCTGCTTTTAATTTAATTGCAAATTAAAAGTTCAATCATTTACTGCTTAATATTCCCAATGTAGCATTAAATGAACATTAAGTGATATAATGGCTGAGGAGGTCCCTGACCAAATCGTAAAAGGAGGGATGGGGGCAATCTTTCAAAGCATCAGCGCTCGCTCTGTGCTTATGTCAGTTTTCCACCTCCTCCTTTCATTAGCAATGCTGAGAGGGCTGACCCTAAGGGTTTGCTCCTCTTGAGCAACAAAATTGGAAGTGAAATGAGAGTGGCAGTCTGCTGCAGCCTGAGAGCTGCCAGCTGTACCTGTGCTCTGCAGAGGCTCTGGGAGTGTTTCCAGGGCAGCAGGGAGTGAAGCACCCAGAGGGAGAGACATGTATCTAAGGGAGCTGTGCTTTGAAGAGGACCAAGGGAAGGTACTATGTTACACACCAAAGCAAACAAGTGCCACTAACTTAGAAGACAGAGGAAAACGAATATATATTTTCTTCTGCATTCTTAGTAAAACCTTGATACTTAGAAATAGGAAGACCAAAAGTAGACAAATGGCACTGAGATGTAGACTGCAAATCATTGCCTATAAAGTTGTGACTTTTTGGAATTGTGGGGTTTTTTTCTGTTAGGCTTAGCTGTCACACACCATAACCAGGTTCTGTGGATGAATGCGTATCCTGTAATTAATTATTACTTATTGTTTTTCTGTCTGACCCCTGGAGTTGGTTTTTGCAAACTGCAAATTGTCAGAATTTGACTCACACTCAGTGCTACTGGAAGTGGGAAAGATCAGAAGAATTCACTTAACAAATGTAGATGATAAAATAAAATGTCACATTTTATTACATACTTTCATTCCATCTGTCTGAGCAATTTTAAATGCCAGATTTAAAGAAGTGCCAGCAGGCCATGTCTTTCAGGGATGCTTGCACATGGCTGCACTCACTTTTAGCATTTCCTTTCTATTAGGCAGATAATTTGGTGGCACAGTAAACTCCTAGAACAGTGCAAGAGCTGGCATGTTTGCAGTGGGACGCTCACTCACACTCCTGCCCCTGTGCCAGCTCCTGGGGAGTGCAGTGGGAATCACCACCTCCTGATTTCCCTCTCCCTAGCTCACATGATTGGCTTTCATGGCACTGCCCTACCAGGGAAGCTGCACCATGGTTTCCATGCAGCTTTTAAAGGTCACCATTGCTCACCTCCATCCTGCTTGCTAGTAAGACACTACAAGAACATGCCTCTTACTGTGGGCATTCTATCACTCACAGATTTCTCTTGTTCACCTACCAAATATGGAGGCTTGGGAAAATTTCACATTATGTTTAAAGTATTTCTGTTTCCATCAGTGAGGCAATGTTGACAGTGGTTAGTTATGAGGCTGGGGTGCCTTTAAAGCTCCAGTGAGCAGCTCCCACCAGGTTGCTCCTACTTGGTTCTGTTTTTTGCTGGGGACAGCACCTGCCTGCTTGCTAAGCTGTCTGACCAGTCAGACACTCTGCGCCCACCCCATCCCCCTCAGCAAAGAAAGAAGTGAATCCACATCAGCCCAGAAGTACCTTAAAGACTGCGTGTTTTAAAATTCTCTTCAAACTCAAAGCATCTCTGATGTATTTTTTTGCTTCAAAAATGTGAAAAAAATAAACAGGAAAAAAATTCCCAGAGGAAATAATAGTAGAGAAGAAAGCTTGGGAAATAGAGCATAAAGAGGTAAAATAAAAAATGTAAAGAGTTTCCAGTTAAAGAGTAGAGAGAAGAGAAAATAAGAGATAATGAATAAATATGGTACACACTACTTGTCCAACTCCTGCTCTCTGTCCCTGCTCAGTGGCACTCCAGCTCTAATGCACAGAACGGGCACTGCACAGGGAGGAGAGGTTTTTCCCCTTGGTAAAATCTGATTGACTTTCAAGGCGGCCAATGGCACTATATAGAACAATCTGTTACCATCCCAGAGTAAGTGTAAGTAATGTCTGAACCAATGAGCTCAGCAATACCTCTGTTGCCACATCCACCCCAGGAAACAAAATTTTCATTCCATTCTTCATCCTTTGAGGTTGTCAGGGTTTAACCCCAGATGGCAACTAAGCACTTAGGCTGCTTCATGTAAGGCTTTTCCTCCTTTGCTTCAGGTGGCTTCTGCTACAGTAACTCCATAAAATGCAATTCAACAAGTTAAAGCTATTTCCTTTACAATGTCCACCCCCAGTTCCTTTGGACTAGACCATCATGTTTAATGTTGCAA